>LBNU01014392.1:47605-62267 GCA_014162995.1 Artemisia annua | reverse complement strand
GATTTGAAGCCAAGTCGTGGCACCTTTGGTGCAAAAACGTGACTACCTACCTTTTTAGCAACTCCAAACTCAAGAAACTTTGAAAATCCGAAAATATAAGTGATGGTGGTGGTGTTGGAGCGGCGGTGATGATTAAAATGAGGGGTTAGGGGTGGTTGTGTGGCGCGTGGATTATACCAAAAGAAAGATCGTGATGAGGGGATCACGATGGTGGTGATGGTTTGGTTGTGAGAGTGGCGGTGTGATGGTGGTGACCGGATAAGGAGAGCAGCGGCTAGGGTTTTTAGAGAGAGGATGAGAGAGAGATGGTGGGTGTGTTATGTGTTTGTGTTGTGGCCGGGTATAAACCCACAAGGATGATTTTTATTTTATTTTATTTTTTTGAAATTGTAGTAATAATAATAATATTAGTGGTATTAAAAGGGTGGGTGAGGTAACCCGACGTAAATAACGTGGACCAAACCCGGAACTTGTCTAAAATTAACCAACTCTCTCTCGAACCGAGATCATTCCCAAATATTTAGCTTCTCACGATACGTTCCATAATTATAAAATAACCGAACCAAACATTTTAAATATATCAATTTTGTTAGGTTATCCTAGTGCCGGAGTCAACGTAGTGCCTAATAGTGATCTCACAAATAAATCACCACATATATTCCATATAAAATTTAAAATCCCAATACGAATTCCATAGAAACCATGAATATAAAAATCACGATTCAAAGTTTACAACTTATCGCGAATAGACTTATAAATATTCCAAAGTCATTAAATTTTAAAGTAATGCGGGTTTTTAAATAGCTCCCTAATTTGCCAGTTGTCACAAGTTTTCTCTTGAGACTTTTTTTTTTTTTTTTTTTTTTTTTTTTTTAAATAAAATGATGAAGTAAAAAAGAGTTAAGAGAGTAAGAGTATAAAATGGTGAGTTAGAAAAACACATGAGGCCCACAATTTTTTCAAAAACAATTTAGTGAACCGTTCACCCTAAGTTTATTGAAGTATGTAAGTCGCGCGTGAAATTGAAGCTTGGACAAGGAGTCGCGCGTGACTCTCAAAGTCACCCAAGGCAATTTGCCCCCTCGCCGTTCGTCTTATGGTTGGCCAAAACTCTTAAGACTACACTACTCCTACCATCAAATATAAAAAGGGCACATTTGACGGCAACAAAACACCAAAATTACAATCCTAATCAACAATTTGCAGAAATGAATAAAAGAACCATATAAGTCAAATTAAAGCATGAGTAGTTAAACTATAATTTAACAATATTGTATCCAGTGAGACATATAGTAATGTACTTGCGATGTGAAAATGTATTTGTCATGGTAGCATTTTCTAATCAATGTCTTCCGCCTGCAAATCCTCCAAAATGTTGCTAAAGATCCTGCACACTGAGTCCTCTGCCGCAATGTTAGCCCTTTCCCCCATAGAACCAATGGCAACCCTCTCCCTAACGGTCCTTGGCCTAGTTTCATCAACTCTGCTAGTCTCCTACCCACTATCAGCAGCAGTCATCATCCTAGTAGCAACATCATTCCTTGGCCTAATGAGTTTCATTAAAGTCTTTTGGGTCTTAACCGCTTCCTCATCTACAATCTTAGTTCCCTGCTCCTTAAAACTAGACTCCACCCTCACCATAGTGGGCCCCAGCGTAGTGGGTACCACTAAAGTAAACTCCTCCACACAGGGCCTAGCAGTAGCAGCAGCTCTAAACTCCACCCTCTTCCCTTTTGCACCACTGCTCACTTTCTCCCTATTCCGCCTAACAGTAATTGATGATGATCACATATAACTTGACACAATTTTAAGCTTGAAGAAACATATAAAATTCTCACCGATTAAAAGAATCCATGTTTAGTATAGGGTTAATTCATCTGTTTACTCCCCCACACCTATCAGTTATGCCACACATTTTTTTAGAGTCAGTATCCTCTACTTTTGATCTTCATAGTGATTCTTCTTGTAACAACAACAATAAAATTCACCGACGACATCCTCAAGCCGTATTTGATGGGATATCAATTGATGGTTTTGGATTACAAGATGACGATGTAGTAGGATGGGAAATTGTGGGATCGGATACGATCTTGGATAGGAAAATCGATAATCATCCTTTGATGCCTAATATTGTTAAGAGGATTAATCTTTATTCAAACGTCCCACACAAAGTTTTTGGTAAATTCTCTCATTCAAAGTCCTGCTAATTTATTGTCTAAGACTGTATACTACAATATCTATTTTACCTAAAGATTAAGGTTCATACTTAATGTCGAGTCTAAATGACTTCAATTCATATCTATAAACATTTAAAGATTCAAAACTTTTGTAGAAATTATTATTGAATATAATCTATATAAAAAAATAAATTGAGTCTCTCCATCCATCTTTTGTTAAGACTCCACGTATGCTATTTTAACGGATTACCACATGCTTTAGGTAATCAAATGTGCTCCTGTCATTTAAATGAGTTATTACATTAGTCTCCCTATATTCATAAATTACATATAAGACCCGATTCATAAAATGAAATGTTGCAAAAAAATGCCCTACAAGACCGATTAATAATCACATAGGCGCTATTGGGCCACCAACCTTTCTGATTTGTGTAAATCGGTCAACCATGGTCAACGATGGTGAAACTTGCTGGAAACTTGCAAATGTTGATGGAAATCTCCAAAATTCGCCATAAACTAGTTTTAATCACGTATAGTCACTGTTTATATCTATTACAAGATGTTTTTTTAAGGAAAATCTTGCTGGGAATATCTAAAACTCACCGAAAATACCCAAAACTTGCCAAACATGTCAATCCAATTAATAATCAAGCATAGACCGATTATAAGCTAAAGGGATTGATCGCTCGACTACCGATTCGCAATTTTTGCAACCTTGATAAAAAGTGTAACTGATATCTACAAAGCGCACATTAAAATTGCATCAATCTAAATCCTTTTATTGATGTTGATACTTTATAGGGTATGGGTTTTAGGAATTCAGAAGAGAATGGTTCTAACAACCTTAACACTAAAATATTAACAATCATCTTACAAGAGCGTATCAATCGTAGTGTTAAACTACTTATTCCCTGTCCGATGGTAGCTTACTTACAAGCAATGAAAATCTTCATATCATTGAAACTCTCTCCTCATTCTACTAGAGGATTTAAAATATTACTTGATGAACGATGCTAGCAAACCACCCCCACCCCCGAAGAACCATGCAAGCTAAACCACAACTCATACATTTTATGTTGTTTAATGTGAATTTGTTTATTGGATAACCATCTTGAGTCCTTGACTTATGTCGTACTATATATACTCTTATTTCTTATTCATATATTGTGAAATTTTGCATCTAAAAAGTTACATATTCTTTTTATAGTTTCTAGGACATTTTTGTATCATATATTTATTAAGGTTCTAGATAAATAATAATAGTTTAAGTAGACGTAGCAAAACGGGCGAGTCGGGCGGCCTCGGGCCACGGGTCCAAACAGGCACGGGCTTAAACGGGCATGGGTCAAACAGACTCATGTTATACGAATCGCTTTAGAAAAGACCAAAAACGAGGAAAAAAATTCCTAAAACTTAACACCTCATTTATATTTAAATAACAAAATTTATTATATTTATTTATTTTTTATTTTTTTTAATAAATATTCCCAAAACTTAGCTTTCGGTGGCGATTTTGCAAAAAAACGTAAACATTAATGTTTTTTTTTTCAACAAAAATCGTCTCGGTATGATCCTTGCGTATTCGTGTTACTTTATGGACCAAATTTGCAATTTACCCTAATTATAAGTTTCCTTAATTAATTTCTCTTAAAATTATCTTATTTTTTAAAAGGAGATTTTAGAGAGAACGTTGACCAAATTTACTCTCGATCTCTTCTCTTCTTTCCTAAAAATACTCAGTAACATGAATTTGTTTTGATTTTTTTTCACTTCAAAAGTCTCTTTAAATATGTATTGTAAAATTCTTAGTATCCACTTGATAGTAGATGAAATATGGTAAAGTTTATTTATAAATTAGAGAGGATGACGGTAAACAAGATCGAGTATTATTGTTGTATTGTATGAATATTTATAATATATAAAAAGAAAACACATTTGTTTAAAATTTAAAAAATTAAACGATGAGTAACGTTGTTAGATAAAAATACTCCCATATATAAAAGGCAACGTAATATATTTTATATTTAAATAATTAATTGCAATTTAAACCACTAACCNAAGCTAAAGGGATTGATCGCTCGACTACCGATTCGCAATTTTTGCAACCTTGATAAAAAGTGTAACTGATATCTACAAAGCGCACATTAAAATTGCATCAATCTAAATCCTTTTATTAACGTTGATACTTTATAGGGTATGGGTTTTAGGAATTCAGAAGAGAATGGTTCTAACAACCTTAAAACCAAAATATTAACAATCATCTTACAAGAGCGTATCAATCGTAGTGTTAAACTACTTATTCCCTGCCCGATGGTAGCTTAATTACAAGCAATGAAAATCTTCATATCATTGAAACTCTCTCCTCATTCTACTAGAGGATTTAAAATATTACTTGATGAACGATGCTAGCAAACCACCCCCACCCCCGAAGAACCATGCAAGCTAAACCACAACTCATACATTTTATGTTGTTTAATGTGAATTTGTTTATTGGATAACCATCTTGAGTCCTTGACTTATGTCGTACTATATATACTGTTATTTCTTATTCATATATTGTGAAATTTTGCATCTAAAAAGTTACATATTCTTTTTATAGTTTCTAGGACATTTTTGTATCATATATTTATTAAGGTTCTAGATAAATAATAATAGTTTTAAGTAGACGTAGCAAAACGGGCGAGTCGGGCGGCCTCGGGCCACGGGTCCAAACAGGCACGGGCTTAAACGTGCATGGGTCAAACAGACTCATGTTATACGAATCGCTTTAAAAAAGACCCAAAACGAGGAAAAAAATTCCTAAAACTTAACACCTCATTTATATTTAAATAACAAAATTTATTATATTTATTATTATTATTATTATTATTATTATTATTATTATTATTATTATTTTTAATAAATATTCCCAAAACTTAGCTTTCGGTGGCGATTTTGCAAAAAAAACGTAAACATTAATGTTTTTTTTGCAACAAAAATCGTCTCGGTATGATCCTTGCGTATTCGTGTTACTTTATGGACCAAATTTGCAATTTACCCTAATTATAAGTTTCCTTAATTAATTTCTCTTAAAATTATCTTATTTTTAAAAGGAGATTTTAGAGAGAACGTTGACCAAATTTCCTCTCGATCTTTTCTCTTCTTTCCTAAAAATACTCAGTAACATGAATTTGTTTTGATTTTTTTTCACTTATTTTCTCTTCTTTCAAAAATCTCTTTAAATATGTATTGTAAAATTTTTAGTATCCACTTGACAGTAGATGAAATATGGTAAAGTTTATTTATAAATTAGAGAGGATGACGGTAAACAAGATCGAGTATTATTGTTGTATTGTATGAATATTTATAATATATAAAAAGAAAACACATTTGTTTAAAATTTAAAAAATTAAACGATGAGTAACGTTGTTAGATAAAAATACTCCCATATATAAAAGGCAACGTAATATATTTTATATTTAAATAATTAATTGCAATTTAAACCACTAACCTTCTTCACTCTCACTTACTTTACACCCATATATACATTAAAAAAAAAAATAAAAAATAAAAAAAATGAACACACAAATTAACGCTAATATTCACTCTCGCCGCTATACGCGGGTAATCGTCTAGTCTATTAGAATGTATAAACAATTGAAAGAACCTTAACTTTTAAATATAAAGTACTTTAAGGGCGGAAGGTGTGGAAGGGCTTTTGCCAAGTTTGTCACACAGTCACGCCAATTTTTCTCTCTTGCATTGCTTTGTAAGAAAAGTTTGGACCATCTTTTCTCACTTCTCCTTAATATTTTTCTTCATTTAAAGATATCTTCTACAGTCACGCATACATCACAAATCATAAACAAAACACATATAAAATAAAAGAAGGCATATAATTGTCTCGCGTGCCGTCTAGCAAAGCTATGCATTGAAAGGGCTTTTTTGGCTTTTGCCAATGGCAAACCTTCACTTTTTTTCGTTGATGTTGCACACCTTGCATTCTAACTCTCAACTAGGGGTGTTATCGGGTCGGGTTGAATTAAGTTTTTGGCTTTTGAAAATATGACCGCAACTCGACCCTATAAGAGTTCGGGTTATACCAGGTCGGGTCTAACCAAGTTCCGGTCTAACCTGGTACGGGTTGACCGATAAAAATATTAATGTTTACAATCCAATTGACAAATACAGCAATGTATCAAAGATAAATGATGTATGCAAAAAGTAAATTAATTACACCATTATAAAAATTAGAGTAAATTACTTAAATGAACGTTTTATGCAAGTAGTTATCCAAAATGAACCTCGCCTATAAAATTATCCAAAACGAACATTTCACATTTTATCCGTTAGATGTATTGCTAAATTAGTTTCTAACCGTTAGATGAGTAAAAAGAATACTAGGCGAGGTGCAGGCGAGGCGTATGTGATTGAGAAAGATATGAGGGTTTAGGCGAGCTGTAGGCGAGATGTAGGCGAGGGTTTAGGCGAGGTGAGGGTTTAGGCGAGGTGTAGGCGAGGGGAATTGAATTGTGTTACAGAAGTGGCTTTAGGCAAGGCACTAGGCGAGGCCATAGGCGAGGTGATCAGCGAGGATTCTTGGGTCTGGGCAAGGACGAGGTCCTAGGCGAGGCACTAAGCGAGGCCATAAGCGAGGTCCTGGGTCTGGGCGAGGTCGAGGTCCTGGCGAGGTGATGAGCGAGGATTCTTGGGTCTGGGCGAGGTCCTAGGCGAGGTCCTAGGCGAGGCCATAGGCGAGGTGATTAGCAAATTGTCTTGGGTCTGGGCGAGGTCCTAGGCGAGCCCTAAGCGAGGTCCTAGGTAATCCTCAAAGCAGTTTGTTGTGTTTGCAATCTTATTGATATAAGTAAGACAATATTAAGAGTTAAGAGTAACGAGCTGTAAATGGTTTTAGATTGGTACCTCGTCTTCAGATCTTGGAGGTGTTGGAAGGGGAAATGCTTGTGGTTTAACCACCGGACATTGTAATGCATAAAAGATTTGGCTAGGTCAATATGTAGGCGTTTGGTATGTAAATATGTCAATTCGAAATAGCCCAACCCAATCCACACTATGTTTGTTTATGTTTATATTTTAGTGGTTTCTTTATTGGCATTAGTGTTCTATTCTAAACAACAAATGGACATTCAAACTCTATTATTATATTTGAAGGCTTACTTTACTTTAAAAATATTCACTCATTGCAAATATGCATCTTGACTTGTGCGAATCTTATTGATTTCAGGCGAAGATATTGGCGAATGGAAACTAAAAAAAGTTGATTGTGACATATATTGGTTAGTTTGGTAAAACATGCAAAAAAGGTTCATTCCTGTAAAAGTAGTCACTATAACGTTCATTTTCGTAATTGGGTTTAAAAATTAAACATTAGTTTAGTTAAGTCGTCAAGAAAATCAGACGACTTATTAATTTCTAGTTTGAGAAGACCAACAAATATACATATGCATGATGTTATATACACCAAGTTATATGAGTTATAAGAACAAAACTAATTTTGTGTGAACGGAAGGTGTTAGTGTGATGTTAAGTAAAATGACAATTTATAAGAATGAAAAATAATAACAAAAATAAGATCATGCTACTGTTAGGATTTAGGATTACGATTTAGGATTACTCTACTAGTCAGTTTTGGTAAATGAATTGTCGAATGTAAATACGGTTGGGCTTCTAACTTATATTGAAAAAGTATAAATAATATTTTCGGGTCTTATCAGGTTGACTCGATAACTCGATAAGATAAATATCTCAACCCTAACCTGACCCTATAACAATATTGAGTTGTCGGGTTCAGGTCAAATCAACCCGATAAGCTTATTCAACCCGATTAAACCCGACTCTATAAGGCTTATTAGGTTCGGGTCAACCCGACTCTCTCGACACCCCTGCTCTCTCAACTCTAGAGTTACCGCAACACAAATTCTTTCATCAAGACTTCGTTTGTGAACTTTCCTTAATTGATAGTTACTCGTATTTGTCTTCATGACTTCTTGCCTATTATGTCAAGGCAGTCAACCTCTGACATGTTGGACCGCTAGACCCATTAAGTAACCGACACATGGCTTATTTCTCACATGCATTACAATTTACAACTACTATGTCGACCAATAAATTCAAAATACTTCACACATTTGCCATGTGTTGTATCATTAACGGCCTGAGCAACTGTGATGTAGGGAAGGTCGACATTCTATCATTTTCAATAGGTAACTTCTTTTATAGCAAGTCTGAAAAATGTCAAAAACATTAAATGAATAAATCATGAATGTGTCACGGGAGTGTTATAAACTATGTCTCATTTCCGTTATAGGTTCAAGTAACACAATGACAAACTAAATTATCCGCATACAAACGTTGAAAAAAGTGAGGCGGTGTAGGCCTTCAAATCCAAGGTCCAAACAAACACCAGTCAATAAAAAGCCAAAAGCAAAAAAACGTTATTGTTCATTGGTTTGATTTGTTTCCACCACTTTACTGTAAAACACTTTAACAAAAATGAGTAAATTACAAAGACCATCCTTGTAGTTTGGTTAAATTGCAAGAGAATTGAAGTCCTTATAATTCAAATGGATTAAGTCATTGATAGAAACGAATATTTTTTATTGTCTCGTTTTAGTACGTGAACTAACTAAAAATGTGCAGCAACAACAATGAACTTTCATAGGTGTTCCAATCTATATTTTGATGATGTGTCACGTTATAAATAGTGACACGTGTCAGACTTTCAAGTATGACACGTCATCGAAATGTGCAAATTATAACACTTATGAAAGTTTGTTGCTATTGCACATCTTTTAATTAGTTCACGTACCAAAATAAGACAATAAAGAAAGTTCGTTGCTACTCTATGACTTAATCCCATTTTCAAAATGCAAAGGCATTTCTTTATGAGAAAATTATGTATTCAATTTTTGTTCCAGACATAAAACATACTTGTATAAAAGTTTAAAAGTGCAAACGCAATTCAACACCAGAGGTAGAACTAAGGGATGTCCTTTGGTGTCATAAGACTTGATAAAAAAGTATTTGGTAATGCTAATTTACATAAAAGATGCCGAGATATTCAAAATACACCCGATTTTTAAACATTCTATTTCTAGTTGTTGCTTAGTAAGTCCATTAACAGAAAGAGCTCACGTTTTAATAAACCAAAAACATTCTAATTGTGATGTATTCTTCTTTTTCTTTTTCTTAAACCACAATAAAAAAATATCTTTTGCATCCGATCACCCTTATTAGTTCTGATTTTAGAACTCTGAGAGGATGTGGCATGAACGATAATTGCATATTAAAGTTGCTCACAAAAACTGTTACGCCTACAATTTGACTAAATCACAGTAGCACTGAGCACGGTCCTACAAACAGACTGGACTGACCAAAACCGGACCAGACCGAGACTGACTTGGCCCAAAACACCGGACCGAGGACCGGACCAAAAATGTTTGGTCTGGGTTGGTCCGGTCCGGTTCGTCGGTTCAGTTAGGTCCAACAAGGCATAATGGCCGGTTTTGTAGACTGGATCAGACTGATGACCGAATATGAGAAAAAGACTAGACCGAGGACTGGACCGAAATACATTCGGTCCGACTAATTTGGTCTAATTTCTTGGTTCGGTCCGATCCGGTCCAACAGTCTATTATGCTCGGCCCTATAAATCACAAGGACTAGTTCTNAAACACAGACACAACACAACACCCTGAATACTAAACTAAACCATACAAAACCCCTTTTCTGCACACATTTTTCTCTCTCATCAAAACCCATCTTTTTTTCTTCTTTTTTCATGGATTCCAAATGGGTTCTGTTAGAAACAAAATCTTGCTGAAAAAAATAGAGGGAAAATGATGGGCATTGTGAAGTTAATGGTGGTGTTTGGGGTTTTGATTATTAATGGGTGTGTTTGGTGTGAAGAGGGTGGTAATACTAGTAGTAGTAGTGATGGTGGTGTGTATATTGTGACACTTAGACAAGCTCCTTATGTTTTTAGTAGTGGCTATTATAAGGTGAATAGAGGTAAGAAAGTGAATGAGGTTTTTGGAGTTCATGGTTTGAGTTCTGGTGGTGGAGCTAATACACTTGATAATCCAAGGTAAAATTATGCTTTTTTAGTACTTTTTTTGGATATGAATTTGTTGTTTATATTTACTAATTTGTTGGAAATTTTGATTTGCATTTGGTTTTGTTTAAGGTTATTGTAATTATGTTTTAGTTTTTTTAAGGTGGAAATTATGCATTTTTAGGCAGTTAGTCTCGTTATTAGTTTGTGTTAGTATATCATATTAGAATTGATTTTGTTTAAGTTAATTGTAGCGATTGTTGGGTTACTTAGTACTTTACATGTTTTATGGATTGTAGTAAGAAAAGTATTTGTTATAGATCATATAAACACGAGCCAAAGAATTTTACATTTTTAGATTAATGGATTATTGAATTTGATTTGGTGTTCTTTTGTCAATTTTGTTACTAATTAGTATATGTTTTTTTATATGTATTTGCTTTGTTAAGTTTAATGTAGTTATTTTTTTTAGAATTTTTGTGGGGTCAATTAGTTGGTTTAGCAAGATATTTAAGTATTTTTATCGATGCATTATCGAATTATCACGATAACAGTACCATTCAGGATTTCAGGTATTGTAATCCGTCATAGGCTCGTAGTAATATCAGTTATGTTGCTACTTTGTAATAGGAAATGCAATCATATTGCTAGATTGAAAATTTATAAGTAATACGGAGTGGTACGCATACAAATTCTATATGCTATATTTAGAATGCGTCATTTTAGTGCTTCATGCTTTACCCACAATATATGATGACAAAATAGTTCCGTTATTAATTGATGAAAGTATGGGGTGTGATGAATTATTGGTGTGCACTTTGACTTGTGGGTATTAAAGTGCGTTGCTTTTCAACTTTAATATTGATGTTGGCTTTTAACTTTTCTGATGGGAAGGCATTGTTGGATTTATTTTCTTGTACGGAGTAAATAGTCGAGCAAAAATAAAATCATGTAAGCCTAATTTTAGAAATCATCTAGGATAGAATTAAACAAGACACTTAACAACTGATGAGGAGCAAAAGTACACTTAATTATGTTAGAGCAATAAGTTCCGCTTCCATTATGTTGGATATTT
Organism: Artemisia annua; assembly: GCA_014162995.1. Lineage (NCBI taxonomy): Eukaryota > Viridiplantae > Streptophyta > Magnoliopsida > Asterales > Asteraceae > Artemisia > Artemisia annua. Next base: position 50,962 of record LBNU01014392.1, on the reverse strand, counting down.
AACGTTTTTGGGTTATCTCCATATTTAGTGCATTTACTTATGTTGTGTTATTTTTTTCCCAATCTAGTTTCAGTAACATCACGAGCAAACACCACCATTATGGTTCCCGGATTGCACGAGTTCATGATTCACTATTGAGGCGGGTTCTCAAAGGGGAGAAATATATAAAACTATACAGCTATCACTACTTAGTTAACGGATTCGCTGTTCTTGTTACACCTCAACAGGTATAATCTGTATGTATTGTTAGTCAGTCATCCTATTTATGATTTTACCCATCTTACCTGTTAACGGGAAGTATAACCACCATTTCGCGTATCTTTAAAAGATGTTAAAATCAGTACCATCCTTATTCAAAGACTAGTATTTGGACCAAGAAAACTTTTCAAATGTGTCTTACATTGGTACCTTGTTTCTTTTGCATGTGAAGGCACACAAGTTGTCGGGTCGAAAAGAAGTAGCAAACGTGGTCCTGGATTATTCTGTTAGAATTGCAACAACACACACCCCACAGTTCTTGGGGTTACCTCAAGGGGCATGGCTCCAAGAAGGTGGGTATGAGACAGCTGGCGAAGGAGTTGTAATCGGGTTAATTGACACCGGAATTGATCCGACCCATGTAAGCTTTGCTGACGGTCTTTCTGAAAATAGTTATCCGGTTCCCGATCATTTCACGGGTGTTTGTGAAGTCACTCGAGACTTCCCATCAGGATCCTGTAACCGGAAACTTGTTGGGGCCCGTCATTTTGCAGCATCTGCTATTACACGAGGAATTTTCAATGCCTCTCAAGATTATGCTTCACCATTTGATGGTGATGGCCATGGGACGTGAGTAATTTTGTCTTTTTGTATATGGGCATGATTTGGTAGTAAATCTTTTTGGATTATATAGCTTAGGAAATTCAATTTTGTTTTAAAAATTGTACTTTTTTAATGGGAATAATTGCATAAAAAGCTAATTAACTTCAGTCAAATGTCTATTTCGGGTAACCACTTTGCTGTTACTCATAAGGACCCTAAAACTTCTAGAAACTTTGATTTAAGGTTATATGTACAAGTTACAAGGTGACAAGTGGTGGATGACAACCTTTGAAAACGTTGACTTATTTTACGTGGTTGTGATGTAACACTAAGAAACCAACATGTATTATTCTAGCTAAGATAAATTGATGTTAGGGTCATTCATTTGCGAACTATATAATATTTTGTTTCACTAATAATCGAAATACTTAAAAAAAATGTTGCAGGCACACAGCTTCTATTGCTGCGGGAAACCATGGTATTCCAGTTATAGTAGCCGGGCATCACTACGGGAATGCCAGTGGAATGGCTCCTCGTTCACAGTAAGTAAAATGTGCTTTCATGTACTATTTTCTTACATCTGACTCTGTCTTTCAACCATTCTTATTTATTGTTAGAAACTTAAAGAGAACTTAAAAGTATTGCAATATTGAGATCTTATTCCTTTTATTGCATATTTGCTTTTCTTATAAACTGTTGTGGGCATTCTCTTTTCAGCCTTGCTGTTTACAAGGCGTTGTACAAAAGCTTCGGTGGCTTTGCTGCTGATGTTGTTGCTGCCATTGACCAGGTATGGTGCTTAAATAAATTACGCATGAATTGCAACTGACATTTATGACCCTAGAATATTTCACCTTTTTTTATCTTCCATTAATGTTGTATATGTTAGTTAGACGACTGTTTAATCATATAAGAAAATCAGGAAGGTCACATTATTAAAACTTACGGTTTCCTGTTTAACAGGATGATATTCACCAATCAAGTAGTATTTTTCTAAAAGTGTTTATAGTTAATTTCAGCCAATTAGCGCATTATTTATCAATAAGTTCTTGTAAAAATGGAGCAATTATGTTGCAGGTCAAGCTGACCCGTACTAAAAAATGACTCATTTGCCGTTTCTAATATATCAATTTTTTGATTTTTGACAGGCAGCTCAGGATGGAGTGGATGTAATAAGCCTATCGATTACTCCTAACAGACGTCCTCCCGGAATTGCAACGTACTTTAATCCTATAGACATGGCCTTGCTATCAGCATTTAAATCCGGTATTTTTGTGGTACAAGCCGCAGGCAACACTGGACCGTCACCCAAGAGTGTATCTTCCTTCAGTCCATGGATTTTTACAGTGGGTGCAGCTGCACATGATCGGAAGTATAGTAACTCTATCGTACTCAGCAACAATCTCACCATTTCAGGAGTTGGACTTGCACGTAGGTTTTAATAATTAAATTATATAATTGTTTTGTCTGCTTTTATTTTCCCAATTTTGGGCTGTTTGGGTGTGTGATATAAAACGGATAATCTGATTATCGTGACTTGACGATGCATATAATCACTTTTAGATATTAATCGTCTTTCGTTTTTTTTCTTGATGTTTCTATTTTTAAGATTTTTATTTTTTATTTATTTATTTATTTTTCCAGTTACTACTGACATTTAGCAGAATTTTAAATTTACAAAACATTTAGTAGAATTTAGACACTTTTAACACTTTTTGGTCATTTTACTATGAATCACTAAAAAAATCAACATTAGTGTTACAACTTCAAACAATAGAAGCACATTTAAACACTTATTGTTTGCCTGCATCATGTTCTGTTACACGTTACAAAAGTTACAATCAATAATCTGATTCTAACTATTCAATAGTTTTTAAATGCCATGCATAACATACCTCCTTTAACTTTGCAGCGGGAACAGATAAAGGTTACACTTTGGTCTCTGCAACAGATGCACTGAATGATTCAGAGCCACCAAATGATGATTATGTGAACGAATGCCAAGACGCCAGTAGCTTGAATCAGACCGTTGTTCAAGGGAATCTTTTAATCTGTAGCTACTCTATAAAATTTGTGCTCGGGCAATCAACTATAAATACTGCTGTGCAGACAGCTAGGAATCTGAGTGCAGCTGGTATTGTGTTCTCAATGGATCCTTTTATTATTGGCTTTCAGCTCAATCCTGTTCCCATGAGTTTGCCTGGTATAATTATTCCGTCTGCTAATGATTCCAAGGTCAGTAGTATCCTTCAAGAGTGTTACAACCTTTTACTATTACTTTTCTTAAAACTTAGCATGTTACTGTTATTTGGATCACTTATAAACTTATAATCGATATAATAGGATTATAATAGATTTGTTCTGTAAGTTTTTTTGTTTGTTTTTGTTTTTTGTTTTTTGTTTTTTGTTTTTTTTGTTTTTTTTTTTTTTTTTTTTTTTTTTTTTTTTTTTTTTTTTTTTTTTTTTTTTTTTTTTTTTTTTTTTTTTTTTTTTTTTTTTTTTTTTTTTTTTTTTTTTTTTTTTTTTTTTTTTTTTTTTTTTTTTTTTTTTTTTTTT
>LBNU01014392.1:22035-47359 GCA_014162995.1 Artemisia annua | reverse complement strand
AAAAAAAAAAAAAAAAAAAAAAAAAACTGCTCTTAGAGTGGGAACAGGTTGCTTTGGGCTAAGTTATATTGGAAAGGGGTCAAAAGGGTAATTTAAAAGTTAGCTAAGAAGTTTAAATTATTTAAAATGTGTTCAGAGTATATCAAGTGTTAACAAACTCTTGAAGATTGAGTTGCTATTTTGTTAAGCGTTTTTATTTATTTGATTAATCATCTATCAAGTTAAAATAAATGGATAAAAAGTTGTGTAGAGGTGCCTCAGAAAAATCGTTGCATTTACTTATTAATGGGTTATAATTGGGCTATATTTTATATTTAATAGGTCAAATGGTTAAATTAAAAAGTTCGTTAAAAAAGGAACTAGTCAAATGAGTTGAAAGTCGTCTTAAGTGTATTTATAATGTATATGCACCCTATTATTTTTTTATTTTATTTAAATTAGTAGACAAGTATCATAATCTGTTCACCTTCAATGCATTATATATATATATAGAAAAATTTAAGAAATGGACAAAAAAGTGTTTGGGAGCAACCCATCATGTCCCCATCGGTATTAGAAACTGGATGCTGTATAAGGCACCAAATGCTTTCTTTATGGTATGTTTATGGCATGAGTTATACACATGTAATTATTCACAATTATTCACAAGAGGCTCAATTAAATCTTTGCAGATATTACTTCAGTATTACAATTCTTCATTAGAAAGAGATCCTGTTTCAAAAAAGATCATCAAATTTGGAGCTGTTGCATCCATTGCAGGCGGAGTAGAAGCAAATTTTAGTAACAGCGCTCCAAAAATAATGTATTATTCCGCTAGAGGACCCGACCCACAAGACAATTCCTTTCAAGATGCGGACATATTGAAACCAAATCTAGTTGCACCTGGAAATTCTATTTGGGCTGCTTGGAGTTCGGGTGGCACAGAATCGGTGGAATTTCTTGGTAATAACTTTGTTTATAGATAACCATGTCATAATTAAAAGTCTTTAATCGGTTGTAGTAAGAGGTGTCATAAGGGTCAAAATATTATGTTTATTTTATTGACAACCATGTCATAAATTAATGTCCTTCATTGGTGTAGTTAGAGCCTTAGAGGTCTATTTCAACCCATTTAAATATGAATGGGTTGATTTGGGTTGTGTTTTATCTCACAAGGTTCAAACAGCGTACTTTTTAGTTTTTCTCATTTGCTCGTTGTACTTTGTCCGGTTTAGTCAACTTGAACCTGTATGGACACGTTACACAACCCTCCCATCTTGCCACCTCTAGTTTTAGTGCAACTAATATTTATAAAACTGATTGATGTTTGGATATTTTTTAAGGTGAGAATTTTGCAATGATGTCCGGAACGAGCATGGCAGCTCCTCATATTGCTGGTCTTGCAGCATTAATTAAGCAAAAATATCCATTTTTTAGTCCTTCAGCAATTGGATCTGCACTGTCAACAACTGCTTCTCTCCATGATAAAGATGGGGGTCCCATAATGGCACAACGGGCGTATGCTAATCCTGATATAAACCAGTCTCCAGCAACTCCTTTTGATATGGGAAGTGGTTTTGTAAATGCCACTGCAGCATTAGATCCTGGTTTGATTCTTGATTTAGGTTAGTCAATCTTTTGATAGTTCGGGTAGTAATATAAGAAAATTGAGTGTATATATGCATCTTTTTGCCACATATAATATGTTTTTTAACCAGATCATGTATATATGCAGGCTATGAAGACTATATGTCCTTCCTATGTGGCATAAATGGGTCAGCACCAGTAGTCCTAAATTACACGGGCACAAATTGTGGGGCCACAATGGTTAATGGCGCAGACTTAAACTTACCCTCCATCACACTTGCAAAACTGAACCAGTCACGAACCATCCAAAGAACCCTGACCAACATTGGTGGAAACGAGTCTTATAGTGTCGGCTGGAATGCTCCCTATGGGGTTTCCATGAAGGTGACACCCTCTCACTTTTACATTGCTAGTGGCGAAAAACAGGTTTTGAATGTCTCCTTGAATTCAACATTGAACAACAGTATCGCAAGCTTTGGAAGAATAGGATTGTTTGGTGATAAGAGTCATGTTCTGAACATTCATGTGTCGGTAATACAAAAAGTCACGTATAACAGTAGTAGTAGCTGAGGGTTGGTTGTATGATTGTTAGCATGGTTTGTGAGTGTTATTATTTGGTTTTTTGGTCCTTATTTAACCCAATTTATGTCCAGTTTTTGCTGTGTAAATTACTTAGTGTACTGGTATGAGGCTAATGAATATGTTTGATTTGATAATTAGTTCATGTCTTTTTGACTCTTTTCTTTCATAATGTTTAGTGTTGAGGCACCTAACTTACTCACAAGAGGGATGGAGAAAAGCGGACATGAGGACTCGGGTCGGGTGTAGTAAGGGATTCATTTTAGGGCAAGACAAAATGTATGGTTTTCAAACCGTATTTGAGGTTGTTAAAAGAAGAGGTTAGAAACGGTCACGAGATACTTCAGCTAGACCACGTATATTTAAGTCCAAAAGCCGCCCTTTCCAAATAATCTAAAAAGCAAATACATCATCTGTTCAATTATTTCAATGGACTTTTGACATGTAAAATAAGTAAATACTATACCATATATATATTCGGTTAAGTGTATCGTATTTGGAAAAGTTAGAGCTATTATCCTTTGTTTTATTAAAAAGTAAACAAGGAAAAATAATGGACANAATTCAACATTGAACAACAGTATCGCAAGCTTTGGAAGAATAGGATTGTTTGGTGATAAGAGTCATGTTCTGAACATTCATGTGTCGGTAATACAAAAAGTCACGTATAACAGTAGTAGTAGCTGAGGGTTGGTTGTATGATTGTTAGCATGGTTTGTGAGTGTTATTATTTGGTTTTTTGGTCCTTATTTAACCCAATTTATGTCCAGTTTTTGCTGTGTAAATTACTTAGTGTACTGGTATGAGGCTAATGAATATGTTTGATTTGATAATTAGTTCATGTCTTTTTGACTCTTTTCTTTCATAATGTTTAGTGTTGAGGCACCTAACTTACTCACAAGAGGGGTGGAGAAAGGCGGACATGAGGACTCGGGTCGGGTGTAGTAAGGGATTCATTTTAGGGCAAGACAAAATGTATGGTTTTCAAACCGCATTTGAGGCTGTTAAAAGAAGAGGTTAGAAACGGTCACGAGATACTTCAGCTAGACCACGTATATTTAAGTCCAAAAGCCGCCCTTTCCAAATAATCTAAAAAGAAAATACATCATCTGTTCAATTATTTCAATGGACTTTTGACATGTAAAATAAGTAAATACTATACCATATATATATTCGGTTAAGTGTATCGTATTTGGAAAAGTTAGAGCTATTATCCTTTGTTTTATTAAAAAGTAAACAAGGAAAAATAATGGACAGTTGGACACAATGTGGTCATGTGACTTATGACGGACTGTGCAGTCACTTTCTCACTAGAGCCTAACATGTGCAATGGGCTGTGATGAGTCTTTAGAAAAATCCAAAAGTTTGATCCACTTTGAAAACTTTGGCAGTTTAATCGGATGTAAATAGCCATTAGCCAAAATGATTTGAGTGAAGTAAAATTAACAAGAGCTAAAAAAAGTGAAGTAAAACTAAAAAAAGTGAAGTAAAATTAAGAAAATGATATAATGATAATTTTTCTTACTTTTTTATTCATACCTTCAATTCTGAATGTCATACATTTAAAATAGTTTGAGAAAGTGATTCCATATGTGACCTACTAAATTAAAAGGATGGGTAGATGATAAACAAAAAGATTTAACATTTCTCAAGGAGAATTTATGCTTGAAGTATTGGTATAGATTTGTTTCATAAGAACTGTGTTGCTTTTTGTGTAGAAAGAATAGTTGATGACTTGATGTTGCTCAAAACCTAACCTTCTTACAAAGATTTTCGTTAAAACTTATTAAAGCTGGTAAAATGGTCATGTTGATGAATTCATTATTAGCTATGAGTAGCATTGTTGTGTATGCTCGACTATTGGTACATGACAATGTGGTTAAACACTAGAGTTTGGTTACACTGAGTTTTGAAGCACGTTTAAGTTCACAACAAATGTTGAGAACTTGAAAAATCTACAAACACAAGTAACCTGGTAATTTCTTGACTTCACAAACAGGAAAAAGAAGAAGATAAAACATCGAACACGTAAACTTAATTGAATAATATGGAAATTTTATTCAAATCTACATTATAATGTGCTGAGACTTGGTTAGAATATACCTAAGGATCCCAACTCAAACAAAGTTTTTTAATTGAATAATAATCATAATCAAACAACTGAAGATGAACCTAAAATATAACTATACTTGAGATAACTCTTAGTTTAATTCTAATCCAAGTAAAATCTTCTAGAACTTTTTATTTTATTTTATTTTATTTTTTTATTATTTTTATTATTATTATTATTATTATTATTATTTTTTTATTATTTTTTTATTTTTTTTTTATTTTTTTTTTTTATTTTTTTTTTGGTCATCCTTCATTCTCCTTCTTAAAAAGAACTCGATCACGAGTTCTCAATGGAAGATAGCACCCGATCCGGGAGAATAGTTGTCAAACATATATTCTTTTCCTTATTCCTCTACGAGTACAACAAAATATGTTTTGTCTTTGCTTTGGATGTTGTTGATTGGTCTTCATTTGAACAAGGACAAAGTGTAAACCCCTGACCAACTTTAGAAAATCTGTAGGTATTTTACTTTCTTTTGTGCACCAAATTCAAGTCGAATTGCCAAGGTCGTCCTATTAGAATATAACAAGAATCCATGTCTACTATAGCTAAAAGGACCTCACATGATCATCATCATCTAGTAGAATATGGTCGTCTTCACTTTTCTTAGTAATGGTAAGTACTAATCGTCAAAAAAGATCTAAGAAGGCCTCGCTATGATCATCATCATCTTCAAAGCAGCATGAGGACCAATAACAAATCCCTCGTCTTCAGATTCATTATGTGCCTTATCACCTTCAACTAGGTTAACAGGCTTTGTAGCTTGACATTGATTTGACGTATGTCCAACTTCTTAGCATCAATAGCACTTTAGGCCTTCAAGACGAGCAAATGGGTTATCAGATGATCTATTAACGGCTTGCATGGAGGTACTGGTGGTTGGTGACTTCTTCTTTTCACTATCAACTTCCTGCATGGATTTGGAATGATTTGCTTGGGTATCACCTCCCAATTGGCTAATATTGCTTCTGTTGGCATCATTTTTTTTCATGTAGTTACCATTTCCCTGCTCGTTGATTGTTTGTCCAGCTTTCAAGGCTATGCGAACAGCTTCATCCAGAGTCCATGTTGTTTGAAGGGATACTATGGCTTGAATATCATATCGAAGGCCATTTTTGAATCTCACAACTTGTTGGGCATCAAATTCTCTTAATTGATTATGAGATGCAAGTCTCATGAATTCTTTAGCATATTTGGTGACGGTCTGAGAGGTTTGACGACATTTTTGATATAAAGAATATAGCGTTTGTTGGTAATCAACCGGAAGAAACCGCATGAACATTAGTTTCTTTATCTTGCGTCGTGTGCGGATCGGTTGCTTACGTTGACATCAACAACCTGTTTGAAGGTTTTCCCACCAAAATGAGGCAACTTCACTCAGCTTGTAAGCAACATATTTGACTTGGGAATCTTCGAGGATGTTCATGATTTCAAAATACTTTTTTGTTTCAGAAACCCAATCAAGAAAGTGTTGAATGTTTAATGACAACGAAAAACTTAATATGTCCACCTTTATCCTGGGAATACGGTTTCTTTGATGATTCGCGGGATCAACTTGATCACCTTTTTCGTCTTCGTCACTTGAGGGCTCATAAAGGTGGTGTTCATGTTTTGGTTGTTCCCGAATATTCATATTCTTAAGTGTCTCGAATCTTTTTTTCCTCTATTTGTTGTTGTGATTGTTGTTGCAACTATTATGTCTGCTATTGCAATTGTTGTTGAATCGCTTGTATGGTTTGCAAAAGTGCGGTATTATTAGTCATGATCACTCAAAAAATTTTTCGTGAACAATGCAATGAATAGTACGGTGATGTTTTTTAAACAGAATAATACACTAAAAGAAGAAAAGGAATATAAAGAACAATCGGGGAAAACTCAAATTGATTAAAGATAGAGATTGAAAGTGGTGACCTGATGTCAATTTGGGAGAGACCCAAATTGAAAATGGCTCTGATTACCACCTGAAGTAAGACAGCGGAAGGTTTAAGTTCACAACAAACGTTGAGAATAAGGAAAATTTGCAAATGCAGGTTACCTCGTAGTTTCTTGACTTCACAAATAGGAAGAAGAAAAAGATAAAACGTGAAACATGTAAACTTAATTGGATAATATAAAAGTGTGCATTACAATGTGTTGGGGCGTGGTTTAATAGACCTAAAAAAAATCCTAAAATGGCTCAAACAAAGTTTCATAATTGAATAATAATCATAATCGAACAAACAAAATAAACCTAAAATATAATTAGACTTGAGATAAATCCTAATTTAATTATAATTCAAATAATATTTTCCAAAAAATCCTTTATTCTTTTTTTTCAACTTTGGTCCTCCATCAAGTTTTGATCACTGACGACTTGCAATCACAAGTTTTTTTGTCATTTCAATAAAATTATGGTTTGGTACCAATAATACTAATTTAGATGTTTAGAGTGACCTCATTTCATGATCTATAGTCTATTTTCTTGGGTGCAATGATTCTATAGTTGATTAATATTCACTCACGCGAAGCGTTTGATTGACAATGATTATATACTCTATTTTTTTAGTATGATTTTGTAATATCCTGCTAAAAACCCAATTATTAGGAAGGGTTATTGGCAAAAAAAAGCATCATACTTGCCACTTTTTGTCATTGTATGTAGCGTCCTTTATTTTTTTTGATTGTAGCACTAACCTTTCTAAATTGTGTCATTGTGTGTACTTTGCGACTTTTTAGCCATGTGAAATGACCATTTTACCCTTCAAAATTTGAAAAAAGTAAGGGTAAAATGGTCACAAAGTACACACAATGGCACGATTTAAAAAAGTTGGTGCTACAATCAAAAAAAATAAAGGACGCTACATACAATGACAAAAAGTGGCAAGTATGATGTCTTTTTTTGCCAATAACCCTTATTAGGAAACATTAAACATGAAGTAATTAAGTATTACTGTTCATATACCCATTTTTAGGCTAAATTTTAAACTTTTGCTTACACTATGCAACACTGAATCATTATGTGCTATGTGATTCACACCTACTTTGAATGAGCTCACACGCAACCCACAATGACCTGGACTAGGTACAACACCACTATGGATCAGTTTAGATCACAAGTGCCATACCTTGCACTCACAACAACCACATATGAGATTTCTACCTCAGTGGACCCCACAATACAAATATGAATTACAATACACATCTATGGGACCCACATCCCTTTTGGTTGGCCTCACAACACACACAACTGAAATACACCCCTGTGGGCCCCACAACCTCTAAATATATTAAAATATTCACTGTAGGACCCACAATGTTCACAAGTGGGCCCCACATGACCCAAATGGGCCACACAACACCTGATGGGCCACACAACACCTGATGGGCCTACACTAGCCCATTTACACCACACGGATCTTATTTAAACACAAAATGGGTCAATGAAATCAACTAAGCCCATTAAGGCCCAATCCAATAATAATAAAATTATACGTAGTCGAATGACTAAACACGTTTGGTTTGGCTCTTGTTTTCGCGATTCTTACACACAACCCATGAAACAAATTGCACCACCTCATTCTTGGCACACAAAAGAATCGAGATCAACTTAAATCTCAACATAATACGTATAAATGAACAGTGAACCAAGGCCAAAGCTATACGAGGTCACACGTTTTCTCAATTTACCCAAACTTGGTCATTTCATGCTAAACACATTTCTAATGATCCTAGCAAGTTCTAAACTCACTCAAAAGAGTTCCTAAGTGATCCCAAGTGATTCACAAATCACCATATTCACAAACAAGCCCTAACTCATTTCCTATATCTCGCTATATATACAAACGTTCACATAAATTGCCACAACTCTCTCAAGACCATTTGAAACCCTCCAAAGCATTTGGAAGCCGATCATTACTCATTTTAAGGATTTCTAACTAGGCCAAACACATTTCCAAAGTCCCAAGAACTCACAACGAATAAATCGACCTATAACTATTTATTTTGGTCACGTATTATTTCATTTGGACTCCTAAGCGTACCAAAGCTTCCACAACTCTCATAAACGACTCACAAGACACTAAAACCCTATCAATATTCAATCTTAACTACCCTAGACCACAACTCGATCACTAAGTGACCTTTTGGTCACGTTACTAAGCCAAACGAACCCTTTGTTATTTTTGCGACCCAAACACACCTCAAACCCATTCACACTTGAACCATTNCATTTGGACTCCTAAGCGTACCAAAGCTTCCACAACTCTCATAAACGACTCACAAGACACTAAAACCCTATCAATATTCAATCTTAACTACCCTAGACCACAACTCGATCACTAAGTGACCTTTTGGTCACGTTACTAAGCCAAACGAACCCTTTGTTATTTTTGCGACCCAAACACACCTCAAACCCATTCACACTTGAACCATTTAACCTCACAAAGACCCTAAGACCTCACCACAACCTTTGCTCACTCGTTTCACACCCTATACGAAATAAAATCCATGTTCTAGAACCCTAAGTCCTCGTCACCCCTAAAACCGACTCCACAAAACACTTGGAACCTCAACTTGCACCCAATCACTCAATCCTACCCCTACCCTACTCGTTATCCTACTGCACATATTCTCTTTGTCTCTCAAGTTGTCATTATCTCATGTATGCTCCCTCTCATGCAAAGAAACCCACGTAAAACTCACATACAAACTCTCCTTTGCTCGTTGCCTTTTGTACCGAGAAGAAGAAGAAGCACAAGTCCTTCACAAGCCATCCACAAGCTCCCAAGTCCTCACAAAGCTTCTACAACTCATTTACTTCCCACCTTTGAAGGTGTGGTAAGCCAACTCTCAACACTCAACATATTTTGATCTCATTTCCATGTTTTTCATTCGAATACATCACCAATACTTTGGCCTATGTTTTCCTATGTCTCGTTAATCCCATGTCTCACAAACTTACTCACTCACATCTCTATAAACGTATAAAAGAACCACGAACTCATTATAAGCTTAGCATAGCTCTAAGACCTCAAAATCACACGTTCACAAGTTACCTTGGCCAATATGAAAACTGTCAAATATATTCTAAGTGTTTACACACGATTTTCTCACAAACACTTATGTCTCGTTATTTAAAATTCATACGTATAACATATCTATATTTTTGTACAAACTAATTCTTGGGAACCTCAACAAACGAGCTACAATAATCTCACACTCTCACAAGCTCGTTAAAGCTGTCTCACAAGCTCATTTTGTGGCTGCCTTCGCTCGTTCACAGAAACATCAAAACACCCTTAGTGGGCTTAAAGCCCAACATAACCCCAAACTGTTGTGGCATGTTCCATGGCCCAACAGCACACCCTTTCACCTTGGCATGGCCCAATATAAGCCCATGAGTCACCAAAACCAGTTGGAAGCCCACTGGGCCCACAGAACACCCAATGGGCCTTAACAGTCCACACCAGGCCCATTAACACCAAAATAAACTAAATAATAAGCTTTAAGCTACAATAAGCCAACTGATAAGCTCACACAAGTTTTCTAAGCTTCTGGGAACTTAATAAACTATTTGGAATGGAGTCATAAGCTAAAATGTGGTTTTGGACTAAAAATGCAAAAGATTGTAAGTTTAAGGACGAAAACTGCCAACCTTGTAAATTAAGGGTACAAACTATAATTTCTACAAATTAAGGTTACAAATAGTAAATATAAGTTATTTTGAGTCATTTGTATAAACTTGAGACTATAAGGACCTAAAATGAACTTTTTATACAAAAAGGACTAGTTTTGCAAAGTTTCTAAACTACAAGGACTAAAACTGTAAAATCTGCAAATTTGGTGTCAAAACCACTGTTCTAAAAGGCGTGAGGCGTGGCGTGGCGGCACAGCCACGCCTCAAGCCTTACGCGCCTTTGCGAAGCCTTGACGTTTCTTAAGGCGTGCTTAAGGCAGCAACAAAATATTTATAAATTTATGTATTTATAATTTTATATCATTTTATAAGAGCAATTTCAAATACTAAAGCCCAAATCCCAAATAGCCAGGCCCAAATACGAGGCCCAAGTAGGAATTAAGTTTTGAAATTACAAGGCTCAAGAAAGAAATAACTCAAATACTTGAAATTCAAGCCCAAATCCATAAATCCCCTAAATGCTTCGCCACGCCTTACCAAAAAGGCGCGCCTTTTCGCGCCTTATTCCACGCCTTTTCACACGACGCCTAGACCTCACGCCTTGGTCCATTTCGTGGCGCCGAGGCCACGCCTCGCGCCTTGGCGCGCCTTTTAGAACACTGGTCAAAACAGTACAATTGAAATCTTTATGTCATTTATTGACTAACTTGATATTATAAGTACTAAAAATGTAAATATACATTTTATAAGGACTAAAAGTGTCAACTTGGAAAGTTAAAGGACTAAAAGTGTAAATATTGGAAAAAGAGTGTCAAAACTATAAATTTGATAAAGTAAAGTTAAAAATGGAATAATCACAAACTTGAAGCACTAAAATATCACTTTTACAAACTTATGGGTTATAAATGTAAACTTTATAAAGTATAAGGAGTAAACTTGTAATTTCACAAAACTTAAGTAAAGTGATTATTTTAATAATATTAATTACAAGAAGTGAATATTTGAGAATTAACTAGATAACAAAAGATCACCTTTTTACTAATCAAATTCATCAATCACTTTCACCAAGATCAAAAACTGAGAACTCTATACCCTAAGTCTGGCACGACTCATCAACATCACATATAAAGACAAGACAATATTATGTTTAATATTGTTTTTGTACTTAAGGCATTACACAAATACAACTCACACCACTACAAGGAAACTAAGGTTTCTCATATTATCCAGGTTGCGTGTTGGAGCCATTCACCCGTTGCACTTGATATTTACTTGATTGCTACCTACACACACTCCTTTGAGGTGAGTCTTTAGTCCCACACTTTTTACATGTTTTACAAACTATGTGGGTGGGATACATGCTACACTATATGAACACAAGTATTTTGAACAACTATTTTCATTATGGTATGCTATTCAACATTGCATAAGACACACGCCAACTTGAAAGTCCCTTCTATCATGAACCTTAGTCACTTGCGAGTGAACGCGAATAACTGTGAATAGATCTATTGGTGCTTGACAGACCCATTTATTCTAACCCACACCTGGTAGACAAATGCACTATTATTTGACACACCTAGGAGAACTGGCAAACTCCTTATTAAGGGCATTATACACCGTGTTGATGTCATTGTGATGGCTCATATACTTGTTAACGTTGAGTTCATGAGACTTATGGCAATAAGCATACGGAATAAACTACTTTACACCTGTGAAATACTTGATTGTGTTCATCTGATTTTAATTACAAACGCTATAGATTCACTCAACAATTTTGTTGACTTTTTAGCATGTATCTCAGGTAACTGAAGAAAGCTCAGGAGGCATGGAGTGGGCATTTGGCCATGTGTCAGTGGTGTAATATTCACAAACAGTCATTTTAAATTAAATAATGTGATGTAATATACATTGAACATCCTTGCATTTGAATTCAATAAATGAACTTCAAAACGTCTCTTTGAGTCGTTTTCTATAATTATGACTGTGATCCTCTACGTAACACCCAATTAAGTCTTCCGCTGTGTAAACAAATTTTTGGGGGTGTTACAGATTTCTATAATCAACAACCAAACTAGCTTTTATGTATTAGAACATGTTTTGATTTTTGACTTTGGATACATCATCTTTGAGTTGGTTATTTTCAACCGATTAGACTATGTGTAATAAGTTCATGACCACGCGTGGTGTCTTAGGTGGAACACACATATCACAACACATTATCCCTTTTGTGTTCTTCGCGGGTGAAAGGAGAAAAAAATAAAAGGGTTGGGTGACGCAAACCACCGAGTAAAAAAGAAAGAGTTGCGTGTTTGTGAGTAATGAGATACATTTGCATTTACGTGAGTTATATATAAACGACAAGAAATATTGTGATTACTAAGACGTTTTACGATAAGTTCAATAGTGCAAGTACATGACCACACACCCTAGAATAGGGCTGAGTACGGTCTGAAACCCGGACCGGACCGACCAAAACTGGACCAGACTGAAAACCGATTTAGCCTAAAACACTCGACCAAGGGACATACCGAAATGTTCGCTCCAGGTCTGAGTCGGTTCAGTCCGGTCTAACAAATCAATGATCGGTTTTGCGTAAGACCGAACCAGACTAAATATAAGGAAAAGACCAAAGACCGGACCGTTTGGTTTTTTCGATTCGGTCCGGTCCGCATATAAGAAAGAGAAGGAATCTCACCACTCCATGATCAAAATTTTATGCATTTAAGTATTTAACAAGGACCGGAGTTGCAAAAAGATCATCTCATTTATAAAAATAAAAACCCTAAATAAATCCCCATCACCAACTCACCACCATTACCATCACCAGCACCACTATCACCTGCTTCTTTTCTTTCCGTCAAAAAAATGCCTCCAAAAGCTGCAAAGAAGGAAGCACCAGTCGAACGCCCAATCCTCGGTCGTTTCTCTTCTCATCTCAAGATCGGAATCGTTAGTAACCTTTTCATTATTTCATTTTATACTTTTTTTTTAATTTTTTTTTTTAATTTTTTTTATTTACTCTAGATGAAGCTGAATTGATTACTAGTATTATATAGCCTAATTGCTTGTAATGACTGTATGGAATTACTAGCTTCATTTTGATAGTACGGCATGATGACGTCATCAGTTTAGTCTAATCGAACGCGGTAACGATCAATTGTACCGCGTGTTTTGTGACCTAATTTAGCTTAATCGAATCTGATCAACTTTAAGCTATACTGTTTTGTGACCTAATTTAGTTTAAATCAAACGCAATTTCGACTTTGACTGAAATGAACTACGTGATGATGTCATCACTTTAGTCTACTTGAACGCGGCTTCGAGCGAGATTATTACATGTTTTATACGTTTTCGCATCATAAGTTAGTTTTATTGTATGTGATTGTCTAGTGTAGGTGAACGCGGTTTTGATTAAGTGTGCTGCATGTTTTATGCAGTATTTGTGACCTAAATTAGTTTTAGTGAATGTGATATCGATTGAGAGTACTATGTGATGATGTCATCAGTTTAGTCTAATTGAATGAGGTTTTGAATGAGAGTGTTATGTGTTTTATGTGGTGTTGTAACCTATTAAGCCTAGGTGAGTATGATTTTGAGTGAAAGTATTGTATAATGAAATTATGAACCTCGTGTGTTGTATAGTTTGATGTTGAATGAAAGTACTACATGATGATATTAAACATTATCAACTTCATGATCTTTACTGTTTTGAATCTAGTAAGTTAACATGATTTTTAATTAATGTACTATATGAACTTCGAGCAATATAAAGTTACGTGACCTAATTTAATGTCACATGCTTATGGCCGTAGGCCGTAGCTAGGCGGTACTTGAGCAGTTGACTACCTTTTAGCGAGCCATTGGTCTAGGAGGGGAGTACTTTGGGATTATTCGGATTGGAATTTTTACTATATAAATGTGAACTTATATGTTGACATGTTATAGGAGTTAGGACTCTAGAGATATGTTTAGAAACATTAACACTATTGTTCTATTACTTCAAACTGAGTTAACACCGAGTTATGACCGAGTTTGATCGAGTTTTGACATAATCTTGACCAGACTGGTTTTGCTCAACTTGCCTCGGTCACCGACCTTGTAGCGAGTAATCACCGATTACTTACAGCACTTGGATTTTATGTTATATGAAATGCACTGTTTTTGTAGGATCTTTGAATTTTGAAATGTGAAATGGTTCTTGATGTTGAATTTGTATTGCAATTAGAATGTAAGTTGATTTGTAGATAAAGGGTTATGGAGTAATATTGTTGGTTAATATCGGTTTCAGGTTGGATTGCCGAATGTAGGGAAATCTACTCTGTTCAATACTCTTACTAAGCTGTCAATTCCCGCTGAGAACTTTCCCTTTTGTACCATTGAACCCAATGAGGCTCGTGTTAATATCCCTGATGAGCGTTTTGAATGGCTCTGTCAACTTTTTAAGCCAAAGAGTGAGGTAATATATATGCTTCCCTTTTATATTAATTTATTTACTATTATTTGATGATGTTTTCTAGTTTCACAGCTAATGAGTGAGTTTTATGGATTGTGGTAACTGTTAACGTTGTGTATATTTTGGTAGGTCTCTGCGTTCTTAGAGATTCACGACATTGCTGGTTTGGTTAAAGGTGCTCATGAAGGACAAGGGCTTGGAAACAATTTCTTGTCTCACATTCGTGCAGTTGATGGCATTTTCCACGTTTTACGTAAGATTTTCTTTCTTGTGCTCTTCCTAAAAAATTTTCTTTTGGTAAAAAGATTTGCAGTTGTATATATATGTATTCATGCATGCTTGTTTAGCTGACATAGATTAATAGGGAGTGAAACAATATCTGAACCTCCGAAGATACTAAGTAATTCAACCTGTTGATTACTCATAGTTTTTTGTTGCGAGTTTTTGCTTTATATGGTTATTTGAAGTGTCAGAACGTTTATTGTGCTTTATTTTCATATGGTAGGTGCATTTGAGGACCCGGATATCATACATGTTGATGACTCTGTGGACCCTGTAAGAGATTTAGAAGTTATTACTGCAGAATTGCGACTGAAGGTGTGTTCTCAATTCCTGTATGGATTATTGTATTATCTTTATATTTCTTTTTGTTATATCTGCATTTCACACCCAGTTTTAGCTTTATTTTATTTTATTATTATTTTTTTTGTGGTAAAGGATATTGAGTTTATGGAAAGAAGGATTGAAGATCTTGAAAAAAGCATGAAGAGGAGCAATGACAAGCAGTTGAAAGTAGAACATGAATTGTGTTTGAAGGTACCTTAATATATTCGACATATGCTAAGTTCATGGAAATACTTGTGAATTCCTATTGTAAAGATACTGTCTTAAAGGCTAATGCATTATTGATGACTCTGGTTGGTTTACTGCAGGTCAAAGCATGGCTCGAGAGTGAAAAAGATGTCCGGTTGGGGGACTGGAAAGCTGCTGAGATTGAAATCTTGAATGTTTTTCAATTGCTCACTGCAAAGCCCGTTGTTTATTTGGTAAAACCATTTGTCTTTTCAATGTCTATTTTTATTCTGATTTTTACTCTGCCATTGTCTGTGATTCTCTTGATGTGTATGTATGCATGCTGGTAGTCTAATAAGGTTCAAGAACCTCTTATAAAGTGGGGCATATTGGCACACGAGAATGTCTAGCATTTTTTTTATGATTTTGTTTATCATAGCATGTACTCCTATGATTTAGTACATAGTATTAGTATTTGAGCAGTCATCTACAATTCTACATCTTTTTTCTTTTTTTCAAGTCAACGTCAACAGTCTTCACATAAGGAAAACTATAATGACTCATCTCTTTTAGTTGAGTTAATTAATACGTATCATTATCAAGAACCAGTTATGCGAGTTGAGTTACATATCTTTGATTAAGTAGGTTTAGTTATGTTGGTCTAAGTTTATTCTATATTGAATTGAGTGGGCATGTATCTCTCAAAAGTGCAAAAGAAAAAAAGGGAACATGATCGTTGAATGTAGCTACTGCAAGACGTGTCCACAAATTATTATTCATCTAGATCACTTTTTTACAAAATATAGCACTAGTAAGATGAGTGCGTCCACAACAAGTAAGGTAATCACCTATAAATTTATAGATACATGTTGGAAAAAATAACTGAAAGACCAACAATTTGGATTATAGCACGGATCAATAGGTAAAAAAACATCTGACTTGGAAACCTGAAATCTCTATAGTATGGCTGCACGCTTTGCCAGATCGAGCAACACAAATGTACTGGTGAGTCATAAAATTGAAAATACGGATCAAGCTACATCTTCTGTCAGCGGTAGCGCTCTGTGGCATAGAGGCTTGCCTGAACCCGAGTATGAGCTGCATCGACTGCAGCTACCAGGTGCTTTGCCCATTTCAATGCAGCTTGGAATTGTGTATCACTCATCTTGGTCTGCCTGTCTATTACGGTTAGATGACTATGCGGGGGCACTAGTTAAGCATATACTTGTTATCTACCCTTAATCGTAATGGACCAGTCAACCAAAACGAGGGTCAACAGTTGCAGGCTGCACCGAAACGAGCAGGAGAACATGATAATCATGGCCAATATGATCATACTGAAGTTTAGATCATTCAAGCTTCTATGCTGTAGAGCGTTACGGATATGATGAGATGCAATTTTGAGGGACACGCAATTTGGTGACTCGCTTGCCCGAGGTATTACTGCCATTGGCTTGGTCTGTGGGAGTCAACACAAGATTATAGGGATGTCTATATACTTGACTTTCTATTATTGACTCCTATTTTGTTACAATACAATCTGGGTAATGGATGATTTGGTAGAAATATGACCAGAAGGGACATGCATACGGTAGTACGGTACAAAGATTTAGACTAGCGCACTACTGGACTACAAATGTATTAGCTGAGTCAGATCGTGAACACACTTTTTTCTTTCATAGAAACATAATCGACTATTGATTACTTTATCTTAGAAGATTGAGAAAAAAAAGAGAAGGGAAATAAATTGGTATCTCCGTAATCTACTCCATAATCTACTCCATCTCCATATTTTGAAGTTCTAGGGGAGCGTAAGTTTGTGGAGAAAATAAGTTACTGGATCTAGAAGTTTAGTTGTGTAAAACAAGACTGAGAAAAAGAGAAAGGTAAAATGATGAAATGTCTGCTTCTCCAACCTTGGCTCCAAATATGGAGGGACACTATACATTCCTCAAATAATATTAATACAATAACACATCTTTTTAACTTAAAGAGAATGGAAATGTGAAGTGCATTGGTGCATGAATGTGTTGGTGATATGTTATGCTGTTAAAGATGTTCTGGTTTTCCAATTTATACTTTAAGTATTTGTTGAAACTTGCTTTGGCAATAAGCAGGATACTTTTTTGTGCAGGTGAATATGAATGAGAAAGATTACTCTAGAAAAAAGAACAAGTTTCTTCCCAAGATTCATGCCTGGTATGCTTGATTAACTTGTTACACTCTTTTGAGGTATATTCACCAGAAAGCAAGTTTAGGGAGTTTTGTGTTGTCATATGCGATGGAATGTGCCATTCTTGAACAAATGTGCTTTCTTCCATTTGATTGATATTTGTTCCATTTTGCAATACTTTATTTTATAGTGATTTAATTGTAGATTGAAATCCTATAATTTCATAAGGTTCAATAATGCCTGCATCAACCTATTTTTCACTGTTTGCGAAATCTACACTAGAATTTTGAAGTTAGAACTGTTTTGTAGGGTGCAAGAGCATGGGGGCGAGCCAATTATCCCTTTTAGCTGTGCCTTGGAGAGAAATCTGGCTGATTTGCCAGAAGATGAAGCAGCAAAATACTGTGAAGAGAACAAGATTCAAAGGTCAGTTCAATTCAAATTGTCTTGAATATTACATTGTTCATGCACCTGAGTAATTTTTTGCATATATATTATTAGTTGTTTGAGATCAGATTGCAATTCATTATTTGTTCTTTGATATGTTTTTACGTACTTCTAGAACATTTTTTTTTAAAGATCTAGCCTATAAAGTACTGTCACGAATCCTAATAAATCCAGTGGTGAAATACTTTTTGAATATGTGAAGATGTTTAATTGAAACCAACTGATTATCTGATCAATTGTTTGTGTGCCACAGCGCTCTTCCGAAGATTATAAAGACTGGGTTCTCTGCTATTAACCTCATATACTTTTTCACTGCTGGCCCTGATGAGGTAACGTGTTTTTATAACAAAACTGATTTATCTCTTACAAATCAAATTTTGCTGAAAATGTGCTTATAGATTATATACCAGGTTTTCTTGTAGTTACTAAGTTTCTCTTCAGTTTGCACTTATGCACAACGTATATTAGATGGTTCTTTCTTTGCACTTGAAAAGTGGGTTATATATTATCATGCTTTAGTCATGTATAAAATCTAAAGCTTACGTGGCGTGGTATCATGTAGGTGAAATGCTGGCAAATTCGAAAGCAAAGCAAAGCTCCTCAAGCTGCAGGAGCAATTCATACTGATTTTGAAAGAGGATTTATTTGTGCTGAGGTCCTTACTTGCTCCAAGAGTTTCCTTTATTTATTCTTATAAATTGTCAATTCAAAGTTTTGATTTTGGTCAAATTTGTACTTTCTGTTTACTATATTTTGGTTTTTTTTAAAGAGGTTTGGGCGTTTTACAAATGTGTCTTTGTTTTCGGTATTGTTTTTGAGGTGTCACCCACACATATCCATAATGTTATTTAGAAGCCGGAAATCTTGTATCAGGCATCCTAGGGTTGTGATTCTGAATCTGTTTGGTGTCTATGTTGAAGATCTGAGACTTGAATTGATATATGGCAGGTAATGAAGTTTGAGGATCTTAAAGAGCATGGAAGTGAATCTGCTGTAAAGGTATGCATGCTTCCAATATCCATTTGTGACTCAATGTTAAATGTTCAATTATCCGGTGTCCACTTTCCACAATCCACATTTTAGTAAGAAGCTTCAGTAAGTTTGCAAACTTAAATTTTGTCAGTATATTGTTGTGTGGCGACTGACTTCTCTTTCAACTTTCAAAGAACCAAGTAATGCTTTATCAGTCTTATTTCTAGTAAGTGGCAAAGTGGGTGGGATGTGTAACAAATCAAAGTGTGTAAAGTTGTATTATGGGTCTGTGGGTTTCTCACACATTAACACTTTTTTTAGTCAACCAAATGCTCATAATTGGTATAAAAAGGGTGTCAAGTATGGCTGTGATAAATCTTTACCACCGTAACTAATTTCTCATGACGAGGATATTCTCAAACTGAAGTGCGTAAAATTGTTGGGGTTTGTGTTTTTAGGCTGCTGGGAAGTACAAGCAGGAAGGAAAGACTTATGTTGTTCAAGATGGCGATATTATATTTTTCAAATTTAATGTCTCTGGTGGTGGGAAGAAGTGAGCTACCTTTTCCCCATTGGTTTGAATACAGAATCTTTAGTGAGGGATTTGTTTGTCGTTTGGATTGTACCTACGTTGTACCGAGTATTAAGAAGCAGGTTTTTTTTGGCACTAATGTTTTCTTTGACAAGTTGTAATGCTATGCTATGAAGATGATGGTGCAACATTCTGAATATTTTTACGTAAT
Source organism: Artemisia annua (assembly GCA_014162995.1). Classification (NCBI taxonomy): domain Eukaryota; kingdom Viridiplantae; phylum Streptophyta; class Magnoliopsida; order Asterales; family Asteraceae; genus Artemisia; species Artemisia annua. The sequence goes on along the minus strand of LBNU01014392.1, from coordinate 27,904 downwards.
AGAGAATCCAATACATGCCATGCCATTAGTAATGAATTTCATCTAAGAAATAACAAATCGAAGCTGTAGCAAATCCATAACTGGGAGACCATTATGGATGTTTGAAGGTATTTTATATCATTCAAGTGGTTGTGAGAAAATAATGGAACATCAAAGGTGGCTCTGAACCAATTTTGCTTCACTCCGAAAATTGTGGCTCAACATGAGATACAAACCGAAATTTCAACTTATTTTTGTAGTTTAATATCTGTAGAGTTAAATTATTTAAAATATTCGCGTAATCACTTTTTAGTTATGGCTCCAGAATAGATCAGATATGCAATTGAGCGAGGGTACTCCTATTTGAAAACCTGATGTGTTGACGAATATAGGTATTATGAACAAGCCAAAAGATCAATATAGAACTCATATTTGTCATAGAACCAATGAACTATTCTCAGCCACTCATTATTTTAATCAAAATAAAAAAAAAAAATAAACTTTCACCATTTTTTTAAAAATTAAATATCTCGCAAACCGTAAATCGTTACGCGAAAAAAAAAAAAAAAAAACCATCGCGACGAGAATTAAATTATCTTTCTATAGACATGCATTGTTATATACTTTCGACGAANGTTTGTTCATAAGAGATAAGTTCAATATAGAACTCATATTTGTCATAGAACCAATCATAGCAACCCATTTTTATTTTCCACCTTTTTTTTAAAACAATATATCTTGCAAACGGTAAATCTTCATGCTACAAAAAAAAGTCCGTTGAAATATATAACAATGCATATCTATAGAAAGATGATTTAATTCTCGTCGCGATGGTATTTTTTTGTAGCATGAAGATTTACCGTTTGCAAGATATATTGTTTTAAAAAAAAGGTGGAAAATAAAAATGGGTTGCTATGATTGGTTCTATGACAAATATGAGTTCTATATTGAACTTATCTCTTATGAACAAACAGGCAACTCTACTTGCATAATGTGATAAATCGTCCTTGTGGTTTAACCGGGTCAAACAAAAATGGTTCCTAAACTTTTTTTTTACCCGGATCCAGTCCCTGTGGTTTTGACCTGATACGGGTTTGGTCCCTGAGATCAACTGTCGTTAGTTTTTTCCGTTAGCTAACAACCGCTTGCAACAAATATTTGCATCGTTAGTCCTATATTTACACCGTTAGTCCTTTATACTAACAACCGTTTATACTTAACTCAACTTTTTTTCCTTTTATAAAAATTTAAAAAATAAAAAAAATAAAAAAATAAAAATTAAAAGTTTGGTTTTCTAATAATTCCCCCCCCCTAAATATCTCACATTTTTATACACGTTTTCATAAACACATTTATTTCTCCTTTTTATATTCACGTTTTTATATACACGTTTTTATACACGTTTTTATACACATGTTTTAATACACGCTTTTATACACGTTTTTATACACATTTTATACACGCTTGTATACAAACGTTTATACACACGTTTTTATATACACGTTTTTATACACACGTTTATACACACATTTTTACACACGTTTTTATACACATGTTTTTATATACACATTTTTATACACACGTTTTTATACACGTTTTTATACACACGTTTATACACGTTTTTATACACGTTTTTATACACACATTGTTATACACATTTTTATACACACGTTTGTATAATAACATATGTATAAAAACGTGTATAAAAACATGTATAAAAACATGCGTATAAACGTGTGTATAAAGACGTGTATAAAAACGTGTATATACAAACGTGTATAAAAACATATGTATAAAAACGTGCATAAAAACGTGTATAAAAATGTGTGTATAAAAACGTGTATATAAAAATGTGTGTATAGAAACGTGTATAAAAACGTGTATAAAAGCGTGTGTATAAATGTGTATATAAAAACGTTATAGCACGTGTGTATAAAAACGTGTATATAAAAACGTGAAATAAATATGTATATGAAAACGTGTATAAAAATGTGAGATAGTTAGGGGAAAAAAATTATTAGAAAACCAAATTTTTATTTTTTATTTTTTATTATTTTTATTATTTTTTATTTTTTTAATTTTTATAAAAGGAAAAAAAATTGAGTTAAGTATAACCGGTCATTAGTATAAATGACTAACGGTGCAAATATTTGTTGCAAACGGTTGTTAGTTAACGGAAAAAACTAACGACAGTTAGTCTCAGGGACCAAACCCGTATCGGGTCAAAACCACAATGACTAGATCCGGATGAAAAAATGTTTAGGGACCATTTTCATTTGAGCCAGTAAACCACAGGGATGATTTATGACATTTACTCTTTTCTATATGAGAAAGGCAAATTTCAGAATAAGCGTATATTTAAACTACTTAACTCAAACTACGGGAACGCGTAAACAAACAAGGGCGAAATACTGAGTCATCAAAGAGAGCTATTCCCAAACAAACATTGATGGCCCTCATCTGTGCTATATCATAGGAGCTCACAATGCTCAACAACAATTTAAATTGAAATCAGTGGTGGTTGGTGAAAATAACAACCAGAATACTCATTCTGAACTCCAACTACAATGCCAAATGAAGCCTCTTTGAACAAGGCAACGGAAGTTTTATTTGAAAACCCGTAACAACAGTGTGCTTGCTTTCCACCTTAACCTTTGAGGTCTTTTGGGATGTCCGAAGAGTTAAAGACAGGGCTATCAAGTCCAATTCCCATTATATTCAGACCGTTGTCTACGAACATTACTGTCCCAGTGATGGCTGAAGCGAGTGGTGAAGCCAGAAAAGCGGCAGCATTTCCCACCTCCTCTGTTTATATACATTGATTTTCAGGATGTTAATACAAAACTGACACACACACATAGAGCCACTCACAATCAAATATAAGACGACGAAGATGGCAATCTATGGGAGACCAGAAAGTCATCCGGAGCCTTTTGTCAAATAAAATTTCGACCTATTTACTTATAAATGAGTTGCTTTTGTTTATATCTTATCTCTAACCAGTCAGTAGGATCAAAAGTTCGCCCAAGCGTACTTTACTAGAAAAGTCTTTGTATCCAACTTTTGACACATTAGTTATTTATCAAAGAGAGGGTTATTAACAAAAAACCTCTATACTGTCATTCAAAATGCGGTTAAGTCCCAAAAGTGTGTTTGATTCGGTCTTTTAAGAATTTGTTTCTCACTAGAAATGCGACCACTTTACCTTCACAGTTGGTAACACGTATAAATTATAAACTATCTAATAATACATATTCTGAAGGACTTTTTCTAATGTTTTAGACAAAAACATTGGTCGACATGTACCAAAAACTTACAACTAACAAGGCTTCCAAAAAAGAAACGGGAGATTCACACTGACCTGCGAAAAGTTCTTTCTGCAGCGGTGCATTCTCAAATGAATAATCAATAAACTTCTCGACAAGACCAGTCACCGTGGCAGCACGACTTTTTAGTGGTCCTGGTCCATTCTCAAGATAGATCAATACAGTATTCTTTTGTAATAGTTTGTACAGAGTAAAACAGATGCAAAGTTATTGCAGTACCTGCAGATATAGCGTTAACTCTTATTCCATATTTTCTTCCAGTTTCAAACGCCAACACCTGTGTGCATTAAACGAAAATTAGTCACAATTATTAGAAACCAATAAAACACCACTATGATGAAAGGTTCTTTACAAAAGCTTTCTATTACAAAAACTTTTGAAGTACTTGTGCCAGTATTTTCCGTAAAAAACAAAACACTAACTTTTGTGTCACTCTCCACCATATCTGCAGCCTTGGCTGAACTCATACCTCCACCATATCTGCATAAAAAAGCGTGTAGTTAAATATTGTCTAAAAATGATTCCAGGCAAAACAAGCTTGAATTGTTAAATAAGAGTAACTACCCAGGATAGACCCTTTCGGAAGCATAGAAGCTCAGAGAAATAGTAGCACCACCTGCAATAGTAATNGATTTGTTATAAGCAAGAATCAGTATTCAGGTGGTCGAGGTTGATCAAATATGATGAATATCTTCATGGTTTTAGAGAGAGAAAGTAGAGAGAAGGTGAGGTGAAAAACAAGATATTATTATTAAGAAAGATAAGCTTACACACCCACTCCCCTCAAGTGGAGACTTGAGTGGTATTTATAGGCTAAACATAACATCACTATTACACGTTTACAACAATAGTCCCTACGTGTCTAGCTAGCTACGTTTCTAGTCCATTTCACGTGTAAGATGCCAGATTCACAAAATAGCAAAGCTAACAATCTCCCTCCAAGATGGCGTCATACGTGAATGGTTACAATGATCCCTACAAGTATAATAAAAACAATCAAAGTAAGCGCGGCAATGCTGAGGAAGACTTCATAGCTCTTTTTCTTCATAAATATCCTCAGCAATCTTTCTTTACATGCAGATGAATCATGTACTAATCTAATTGGGTTGTTACTCCCTCCCAATTAGTAAGCCCTTTTCTTTTACACGCTCCCTCCCAAATTGACAACCCGTTTGATATAACCTTGATGCTTGAAAGAAGAAGTGTCTCTGAATTATGTTCAATTAGTCTTCAGTCTCTTGCACAGCAGAAAATAGATCATAGACTAATAATCTGTAACTTCTTTGCGGGTTTGTTTGGGGAGCATCATATCGACATCTTCAACTCACTTAGAATGCTTTCAGTTCTTCAATAAAAGCGCCGATGTACACATTTCTCCCTCCAAGATGATGACGATCTTTAGATATGATTTGTTCGAACATTTAACTTGTTTGCTTGTAAGCTCTTTTATTCCTTCCATTTTACCAGTTTGATCTGTTTAGATTTAAATTATTACCTGAACCAAACCATATGTAAGTAATGGATGGCCATTTACCACCGTAACTAATTTCTCATGACGAGGATATTCTCAAACTGAAGTGCGTAAAATTGTTGGGGTTTGTGTTTTTAGGCTGCTGGGAAGTACAAGCAGGAAGGAAAGACTTATGTGGTTCAAGATGGCGATATTATATTTTTCAAATTTAATGTCTCTGGTGGTGGGAAGAAGTGAGCCCTTTTCCCCATTGGTTTGAATACAGAATCTTTAGTGAGGGATTTGTTTGTCGTTTGGATTGTACCTACGTTGTACCGAGTATTAAGAAGCAGGTTTTTTTGGCACTAATGTTTTCTTTGACAAGTTGTAATGCTAATGCTATGAAGATGATGGTGCAACATTCTGAATATTTTTACGTAATAGAGAATGCAATACATGCCATGCCATTAGTAATGAATTTCATCTAAGAAATAACAAATCGAAGCTGTAGCAAATCCATAACTGGGAGACCATTATGGATGTTTGAAGGTATTTTATATCATTCAAGTGGCTGTGAGAAAATAATGGAACATCAAAGGTGGCTCTGAACCAATTTTTGCTTCACTCCGAAAATTGTGGCTCAACATGAGATCAAACAGAAATTTCAACTTATTTTTGTAGTTTAATACTAGTTATAATACCCGTGCACGCACGAGTTTTTCCAGAAAAATTTAATTATATAGTATTATCGTTTAAAAACATAAAATCTTACGTATATTTTAAAAAGTTTAGAGTATCAACATGTGTGAAAATAAGAAAAATAGTTAGCAGAAATTGTAAATAGAACTGTGGCATCGACCTTATAATTGATTCTTGAGCGTGTCTCCTTATAATGTTATTAGGCCAAAGGTTCTTTGATCACATGGGTTTACACATGAATCAAATTTATTTTAATTTTTTTGTTTACTTTATGATATATAAGGATTTACCCGTGAAAATTATGATATAAGTACAACTAATAAGTATGCATGAGTTTTTCATTATGTATTAATATCAATTAACATTTTGTAAAAATTTTATTGGATGAAAGATTTAACTTTGTTTAGCTGACATA
>LBNU01014391.1:80717-94769 GCA_014162995.1 Artemisia annua | reverse complement strand
GATTTCCTAGGAGTTTTACCGATTAACCTAGGGATGAATAGGTGGACATGTGAAGACGATGATCGTAAGTGGGATTGGGACAAACCACCTAAAGATGGAGATGGGTCATGGCATATTAAGATGACATTGTATGACCTGGATGGAGAAAAGTTTGAAAAGATATATCGTACTAAGCGGACCAATAGGAAACTTCAATCCAAGTTTAACCCTAAAGATGTCCTCGATGACAATCTCGCTTATATAGGGTAGAAGGACTTTTAGTCTAGCTACAAGACTCGTTAATAAAGAAAAGCGCTTCTTGGGAGGCAACCCAAGCTTTGTGTTTTTATTTGTTTGTTTGTTTGATTTTATTTGCTTCCGTATGTATGTTTAATTTTTATCGTTATTGATTCATGCTTCGAAACTAACTTGTGAAAATGCTTTATTTTGTTTTTAACTTCGTCTTAACTACATATAAAGGTATTTTGCAAACGATAAGTGTAAGGGAAATCCAAATCGGTTTATAAGAACAAATAAACATGAATCATAACAATATTAAATTGACATACATATTAGTAATTGTTTGAGTCAAATGCTTGTATCGAGTCATAATGATATTTTGCAGGATTTCCAGGAATTAAGAATTGAGTTTTTCCAGAAATTTTCCGGAAACTTAACATGAAAATCTGTCAGATCACTTCTGACGGCGTCAGGCCCCAGTCTGACGGCGTCAGGCACTGTTTTCTGGAATTTTTGAAAGTTTTGTTTTTCTTCCGGAATCATAAAATGCTTTATAAAATCTCTAACTTATAAACTCCAGGAATCTGCAAAATATTCATTCCACAAGCATTATATCCTTATACAGATTTATCCCGCCGATGTTATGCAGGTTTTCGTGTTTGTTTTCTCAGATTTAACAGGTTATTTTGGATAAGAAGATGATTTATATTTCGGAAGGGAAGCTTTGAGCGTTCATTTTCTTGGAAGAAGATCTAACCATGTTACCACTTTATTCACTGAGCGAATCAGGGGAGTATTTGATTTCATTCTTTACCTTATTTACTTTTACATCTTGTTATTTGAACATTGGGGAGAATGTTCATCTTAAGTGTAAGGGGGGGTAAATTACGATACCTTAGAGAATGCAATTACACTTGATTTTTGTTTGTTTAATGGTAGATGTGTAATAAAACTGAGAGAAATACCTGTTAGGGTAATTTTAGTGCCAAATTTAAATTTTTTTACAACATATAGGAGTGAAACTTTGGTCTTAATGAGCGTCTCATGGATAGGAGTTATATGACTAGCACAAAACCATACCACTAATAAAATTTTCCACCCCAAATATGTGAGGTTCGCCCCTAGAATTGGTAGGAAAAGCATTTATGCTATGATGTGTGTACCGGTAGCACTTAGATTCTAGAACATGCGTTAGGACCATCCCAAATCCACAAGTGAGACTACATTCATGTAGTTAGATTTACTACATGATAAGAGGCATTAGGATTAACCCATGTTTTACACCTGTATTATAATTACTTTGGCTACATTGGTCAAGTAATTCTCCCACACCCTTGCGTTGTACCCATCTTTGATACACGATACCCCTAGTACACCCTCCAAAGCCTATCCTTTTCGTTTCTAACTTAAGCATTTTACTTAAAGGAAGAATTTGTTACACCGCACTTAAATGTACACCCAAATCGCCTTAGCCTACCTTGTATGCACTCATCTTTAGTGCATTATTGTGACAATATTTGTTAAACCCTTAGTTAATTATCTAATTGATTACATGGTTGCTAAGTCGAGTCATATCCTTGTACATATTATTTTGGGACGATTGGGACTCATGGGTAAAGTACTAGTGTAATGGAGTAATGGGGAAGAACAACATTATTACCCCCATATGTGCTAAATATTTTAAAAGTACTCTAAGTGTTTTGATTATCTTAATTCGAGTCATTAGAATAGTTATTTGTAAAGTATGTAAAAGTTCAATTGTAAGGGGAGAGCCGAGGCCCCTATGATGTATTATTTTGGATGGTAGGGCAAGAGTGTAGAAAAAAAAATCAAGAAAAAGAAAAAAAAAATTGAGAAAAAGAAAAGTAGAAAAAACATACGGACAACCATCCCGTTTCTTTCTTTGTTTATTTTATATTTTTTATTAGTTTTTGAATTAGCGTAAGTCGAGTCTAGTCTTGGCTTAGCAATGCCATATTGTACATGTAATTAATCAAGATCTTTAACTCGCCACCAGTAAAATATCCCTTATCCAACAAAACTGTGTTTATCATATCCCTACATCTCATTATAACCCTTTTTGTAAAGCCCTCTTTGATAGTTTATCTTAGGTGCTTACGCCTAGTGGAGAAGGTTTTCGATCCTTTCCCAACCCTATGGTAATCTATTTGCTATGACAGGTAGTGAGAGATATTATTCATTTTCATTTATGAGATATAATTCTATGACACCTGAGAGATGTGAGTATCTAAACACTACTTGTGAGGTGCTAGTGTGTAATCTCCGTGCTTATTATGATTAAAGTGGAACGATTATTTGTTGTAATTACTTTTATATTAGTGTTAAATGACCCCTAACTTGTATTTTGATTAGAATAAAAGCGCATTTGCTTGAGGACAAGCAAATCTCAAGTGTAAGGGTATTTGATAAGGCGAAAAGTGTACCGCTTTTCGGGGGTCATTTAAACCCTAAATCGTATTTATTTGATCAATTATTGCCCTAAATCGTTCCTTTTGTCATTTTAGGTACTTTGGAGAGAAATTCTGGAAAAGGAAGCATTTTGGACGTTTTTTGAGCATAAAAGTGACAAAGTGCTAAAGTCTGCTGGAATAGTACCCATGACGGCGTCAAGCTTGGATGTGACGCCGTCAAGCCTTGATAAGCCAGAACGGATTTTGGGAGATTAAAGGGGGACGGCGTCAAGAAGGCCATCAAGAAACCCTAATCACGGCGAGGTGACGGTGTCACAGCTACAACGTGACGCCGTCAGATCTGTTTTTCTATATATATTCTCACAATTTTTAGTCATAAGTGTGGAATTTTTAGAGAGAAACCCTAATACGAATTTTAGCAGCTTTTTCAAGGTTTTTTACCTTGAGATCTTCCATGTTACATTGAAGATAAGTTGTCAATTAATCATTCAATATGTCTATGTGTTGTTTGATTCTATCTTGTTCTTCTCTTTTGTTTAATATGCTAGGCTAGGTTTTCTTTGTGTTTGCTTAGATCTAATGAAACATAACTATTGATTATTGATTGAATGGTGTGTTGTTAATTGTATTGGATGAATGTTTATCGATGTTAGGATTAAGAAAACTGGCTAACCTCCTATACGGTAACATGCTTGAACGTCTTAAGAAATATGAACCAAGATGTACTAAGGTTATTTGATTGTATTTAATGCATGAGCGAATTCTAGTGATCCCATGTTAGGAGCTTCTTAGCCGGCTCAACATAGGAGTGAAGTAGGAGCTTATAGAGTTGGGGAAGTCCGTACAAACCCCCATGACCGTTATTAAGGAATACAATCCGTCATCCACGCAATTAATACACACTAATCAATCGGTAAAAGATAGTTAGGGAGTAAGGAAATCTAAGTAAACACATTTCTCTCCATATAGTTTTCACAACATTTACTTTCAGTTTATTTTATTTTATTTGCAATTGTAGTTATTTGGGTTAGTTGACTAGCAACTAATTCCGCCCACTCCTTCAAAACCGAGATATTTACTTGCTTTCATAAAAATATATAAAAACACAAAAAGAATCTTCCCTCACCCTTAGACCTATTAGAGTAGTTTTTTCAATCCTAACGACACTATTCCCCTAGAGAACGATCAATCCCCCGGTACTTGCCACTACACTATACTACATCGGTCAGGTACACTGCCTGGTGGGGATTGCAAGCTTCTCAAGATCCCTTGAGAAGTAAAACCTTTTTGCGAGGGTGCAATCTCACGCATCAAGTGTACCTTAATATGTTTCAACATATTCGAAAGAAACCAAATGGTCCCACAGTAATAATAACGAATACCAAACTAATGACAAAGGATAACTCATCAGTTATCAAAACAAATCCAAAGCCAGTTTGTTAGTTCAAAAGGCCCAATCTTCTACCAAAAACATAAGGCAACACAAAAGCCCAAAACCAAAAAACAATACTACCTGACGAATGACGAAACCAAAACACGATCTTCAAATTTCGAACTAAACCATCAATTCCCAATTACAAAGTCGAATTCCTCAAACCCGAAAATCAAACGAACCTTTTTTTTTCCTTCTTCATGACTAATCAACCTGGCTCTGATACCACTTGTTGATAATTCAAAGACGAACCAAACAAACAAACGAAGCGGAAGCTTTATTCAAATAACCAAATCATATACAAAACAAATTCAAATGTACCAACCCAAAAACTAATTCAAAAAGTACAAAGAAAAATAAGGACATTGATCCCTATTTATAGGCAAAACTAACCGTCATACAAAAGTTTCCAAATTCCAAACAAACTTATACGACAAGTAACACAAATTACCAAATAACCCCTAAAGTTTAAGTCACTATTCTAACAAAAGAAGTTTGATGAACAGATAATGTTAGTTGATATCTTATAGTTATTCCATTTATTTGAGAAATATATGTAACTCTTTTTTCAGTGACCATCAGTTGAAATTCCATAAATTAAATATAATCATTCAACAAAGATAAATATTGAATATTTATTTATAAAGATAAATATAGAAGGGTACAATACTCTTATTTATATAGGTTTAGACATTACATTAAACACAAAGCAATGAAAAGTTATAGAGAATTAGAGACGCATGAAGGATATGCAATGGGGCATACCGGAGCCAAATGTAGATCAAATAATTAATGAGGTTTAGTAAACATAAATTACTCTAATTATGTGGAGCTATTTTTGAGTTAAGCTACATAAACTTAGATAGATGTTCGGGTATATTTGACGAGCTATTGCCATCAGAATGATTGGTAGAATCACTCTTTGCAGTGCCATGATGGCTGGTTAAGCCATCTGCCTTACCATGGTCTTGTTGTTTGTCGGGTGCAAGCTTTGCATCATGTTGGGCAGCCTTTTCCATTGCCTTATTAACGTGTGCATCCATTGAAGCTTCGGCTTCTCGTGCTAACCTTATCTCATGGGCTACCTCAACCCTCGATTTAGCTAACTCTTTCTCAGCCTGGAAAAAAGATGATACATACAATACATGTCAGAGTATCCTGAACCTTACCATCCTACCGCCACCGGTATGCAATTGATTAACATTGCAACAATGAGCTTATCATGCAAATCCCTCATTCAACAATTAATTTGCATAAGCAATAGAATAATCCAAATAAAAAAGTCTAAAATATTATCATATCTTTTGCGAGAAAAGCTCAATTTGATAATATAATGTAACTTTGGTGACACTATAGTTGTCGTTGACGTATACCTTCTCCTCCTGTTTGGCTTCAGACCTGACCTTACTGGTCGCTTTAAAATCGGTTACTTTATCCTTAATGGTCTGCATCTCAACTTTGTTCTTTAAGGAAAATGCTCTAATAGGAAGGCTATGTGGAGAGTTATGTCCATATATATAAAATCATTCCGATATAGGAGAGAATGGTTGGTTAACAATGCTGATAAACGTACGTATATACGGATCGCTAAATTTAGGAGTATTTTTGAGGCTGACATAGTATAGCAATTTAGAGGCTAAATAAATACCTTCTTTTCTTTTCTTTTTTTTTTCTTTTTTTCCTTAAGCAGCAAACATTTTATTGAATATTGATAACAAAAATTCCCCAGAAAAAAGCTATAGGAAACAACCCAAAACATCCAACATAAAAGAAATCACTAGTCTCTGAGGAATAGCGCAAAGGGATATAAAAAGATAATCGGGTTCGCAGCCTCTTTTTACCAAGAGACCGTTTAAAAAAATTAACCCTTTTTTTTACAAAGGCAGATATTCACGAACTCATGCGTAATTTCACACAACTCTATCTCAGTTGAGACTTGAAACTACAACATTTTTGTTTAATAGGATCCATCCAATACCCCCGCTAGGCCAATGACCTTGTGATCTGTGTTTTAACTTTTTGTTATCTTTGGAAAAACCTCATTTAGTTAACAACGATTTTTTCAACAGTATCTTGTTTGAAAATGACTAGAGTGGAACTCTTAGATTTCCTATAGCCAACATCTTTTCACCAACTTGATTATCATTATGTTGTCCATTGCACAACTGTTTTAAAAGGCGCAAGGCACTCAGATGCAGAAAGTGTCGCAGACGCAGAGGCCTTAGGCGAAGGTCCTCCATGTTCACAAAATACTTGTAGATTATTTCAACATAAATTTCTACATTTTTGGACAGCTTTACTTGAAATCAGCATTGTATGTCACTATTTTGCTGATTTTAAATTTTTAAAAATAACTTAAATCTTGCTGCTAGTTTCTTGAATGTTTGCAATTCTATACAAAAATCGTAGTAACTGCAACAGACTAAATAGCAACAATCTTAAACTCCATTATCTAAATTACTCGGCTTATGAACTAGCTACTTTGTCTGATAAGAAGATAAAAAGTAACATATACGAAGAAACCACTTGGTTGTCATTTGGTCAAATGACCACCTAAATAACTAAATTAACTAGCCCATCAATTACTTAAAAGAGCCCAGAGAATCAACTGAATATCCAATCAGCCCACTTAGAAGTTAGGACCGCTTAAACTTTGGAGATATAGGATTTGTCTAACTTGTAGTACGTTNCATAAACCACTACTCGGGCCAAACACAATTTTCCTAAACCTAATACAACTACTAACCCTATTTCACTTGTCATTTCATTTTGTAAGCCACCTCTTTATTCCTTCTCAAATGCCAACTCTCTTTTGTTCTTCTTTCTTTTTACCCAGCGAAACACAAACACACAAATCAAAAAATACTATTGTATTTCTTATGCAAATAGAATCCACAAACACCCTTTTTTCTTTTACTTAGCTCTCGAAAATAATGAAGAACACAAACCACTAAACTCATAACTAAACCCTTTGTGTTTTATTTCGGCTAAAAATCTTGTTGTGGGTTTGTTATGGATTCGAACAAGGTAGGTGATATGTTGTTTTCTTTTGTTCTTGGTTCTTTTTATTTAAAGATCAATGAAGGGTGTTTCTTATAACATCTTGTATTATCGGTTGAGAAATCTTTAACAGCCCGAGATCATCTTTTGTATTCCGAGTATGTGATAGATTGATGATGGGTATTCTTCGATCTGTAAAGATCTATCACAAATAAAGAAACCCGAGATCTTTCTTTGTTGCTCTTTTGTTTTTTGAATTTACTTAGTTGTTTAGAGATAAAGTTTTTAATGTTAGCAGTGGGTAATGTAGTTGATTTGGAGTTGGATTATTTTGTACATTGTGCGTAGATAGTTGTACATATTGGTGATGAAGTGTTTTAAATTGTGTATTAATGACTATAATGACTACTATTTAATAGCATTAATGTTGTTTGATAGAAAATTAATTTGAAAATGACACCATGCTTATTTTTGTTGTACACTATGCTTATTTTGTTGTAATTCTGAAAATTGGGTGCATTAAAATGTTGTAAACCATTCTTTATTTCTTGTAATTCTGAAAATTTTGGAGAGAGATTCATTTGTGTATTATATATAGTATAGATAACAAGCAAAGCTACTTCTAAAAATGAAGTAACGACTATAACTAGATATTATATTTGAGTCAAACGACTTCAAACATAACTTACGACTTCTTTTGACCGCGAACCTTGATATCCAAAGCGTCGCAGAAAGCATTGGTCTTCGGGTAAATCATGAGCATTGTACTTAGTATCATAATCATATGGGTCATATGGATCATCATCTTTCGTTTCCTTCCAGCGTTCGTACTAACTCTATATCCACTCCCACTTGCAATGAAAGTCCCAATTTCGTCATATATATTTTCCACATCACCCTCGATATCCTCTTCAGCATACCAACATGAAGAAGTCGGTTATGTAGTTGTTACCACTGGTTTCACACTAATAGGGGGAGTATTTCTCATTTATCTGTTGCACTTCATTTCACATTTTGTCACACGTCCACTGATGTAACCACATTGGTAGTAGTACTCGACTGAATTATAGGCACATTCTCATAATTCTTTCCTTCGTCCACAATGTTAAGCACATCAAACGTGTTAGATGTATTTACCACATTTGCATCCTTGTTTTGTTGTCTAGAAGTAGATGCGTCGTTAGAGTTAGCCTTTGTTGTAGATGCCTAATTTTTCTTTCCTTTCTTAGCTACATGTTGATAGGCAATCTTCTTGGTTACATGTACCCGGTTAAACTTTATAGAATTAGAATCTCTTCGTTTAACTTCCTTAAACTCGTCATTTTGGTCACGACTCACTGTAACATTAGGCGTTGGAACAGTAATATTCTTTGAACATTCAACATCTGTGTAATCAAAAATCTTACATAGAAAACCGAGTGTACCCTGGTTTGTCTAGCAAAGGGACAAAAACTAACTGACCTTTCAATACATTATCCTCACTTAGTTCAATAAGTGCCCTAATGATGCGTGGTTTTGCGACCTTACAACAGGTTTTACCTCTCGAGGGATCTCAAGAGGCTTACAACCCCACCAGGCAGTGTACCTAACCGATGTAGTATAGTGAAGTGGTTAGTGCGGGGGATTGATCGTTCAACTCAAAGAATAGTGTTCGTTAGGATTGAAATTTATCTACTAGGTCTATAGATGAGGGATGATTCTTTTTTTATATTTTTATATTTAAAGGAAAGCAAGTGAAATCTCGGTTTGGAAGAAGGGGCGGAATTAGTTGCTAATCGACTAACCCAAAAGCTACTACTTAAACTAATGTGCAGGAAAGTAAACTAGGGTTCTACAAGGGAAGTGAAGCATGTCTACCTATGATATGTTACTCCTTGCTAGCTATCCAATTCTACCTATTGAATTGTCACACCTTGTTTTAATTGACGGGTTGTATTCCTTAATACCAGTCGTGGGGGTGTGTACGAACTTCCCCAAATCTATAAGCTCCTACTTCACTCCTATGTCTAGCCGGCTAAGAAGCTCCTAACATGGGATCACTAGAATTCGCTCATGCATTAAATACAACCAATTTACCTTAGTACACCTTGGTTCATGTTTCTTAAGACGTTCAAGCACGTTACCATATAAGAGGTTGGCCAGTTTTCTTAAGCCTAACATCGATATCACCCAATCAAAACAAGAAACAATAGGAAGCAAGAATTATAAACTAAACCAACTAGATCTATTGAAGTTGTCACGCCTTAATTGATGGAGATAGACACACACATCAACAAGAAATCAATAAGATCTAATTAGTTATACACAAGTTTCACACAATCATAGGTAAACACTAGGTGAATTAGCAACACATAATCAATGAAGAGCAATTGATAATAATGATAATTGAAGACATAGTATAGGATTGAATCAATAAACAAACCATTACAAGATGTTTATGGCATGATTAAGACCCTCTAAGTTGCTGGAAAAACACCTACCCTAACCCTAGAATTGGACTTAGGGTTTGGGGCTTGCAAATAATGAAGTTATGATGTTATATTTATAGGCTGTTTTCTGCCCGGCCCGTCTTGACGGCGTCAGACCAACCTTGACGGTGTCAAGACCAAATTTTCTTCACCAAATTTTAGATCTTTTCGTCCCGATCATTTCCTTTTTTTGAATCGCTCAAATCCGAGTTCGTATGCAAAAGTTATGGCCAAAACAGTGTCAGCTACTCCACGCGCAAGTTATGATTGTCTTGATTAACTTGTGACGGTTCCACTTTGGTTTCTTCTCGTGCAAGAATTCTTTCTGACGTCGTCACTCTTTATCATCTGACGCCGTCAGGTTGAATCCTGACGCCGTCACTCTTTAAATTCCAAAATCCCATTCTGGCCCGTCAAGGAAAACCTTCATATCCACCTCTTTTGTCCTAGCTTGATGCCGTCACCTCACAAGCCGTGACGCCGTCAGGTACTGTTACAGTATAATTTGGAGACTTTGTCGTTTTCTTCACTTTTATGCTTCAAAAACGTCCAAAATGCTTCCTTTTCCAGATTTCTTCTCCAAAGTACCTAAAATGACAAAAGGAACGATTTAGGGCAATATTTGATCAAATAATTACGATTTAGGGCTTAAATGACCCCCCAAAAGCGGTACACTTTTCGCCTCATCAAATACCCTTACACTTGAGATTTGCTTGTCCTCAAGCAAATGCGCTTTTATTCTAATCAAAATACAAGTTAGGGGTCATTTAACACTAATATAAAAGTAATTACAACAAATAGTCGTTCCCCTTCAATCATAATAAGCACGGAGATTACATACTAGCACCTCACAAGTAGTGTTTAGATACTCACATCTCTCAGGTGTCATAAAAGTATATCTCACAAATGAAAATGAATAATATCTCTCACTACCTGTCATAGCAAATAGATTACCATAGGCTTGGGAAAGGATCAAAAACCTTCTCCACTAGGCGTAAGCACCTAAGATAAACTATCAAAGAGGGCTTTCCAAAGGGTTGTAACGTGAGGTGTAGGGATATGATAAACACGGGTTTGTTGGATAAGGGATATTTTACTGGTGGCGAGTTAAAGATCTTGATTAATTACATGTACAATATGGCGTTGCTAAGCCAAGACTAGACTCGACTAACGCTAATTCAAAAACTAATAAACATAAAATAAACATAAAAAGAAACGGGATGGTAGTCCGTATGTTTTTTTCTACTTTTCTTTTTCTCATTTTTTTTTCTTTTTCTTGATTTTTTCGATTTTTTTTTTATTTTTTTTTGCATACATTCTTGCCCTACCATCTAAAATAATATATCATAGGGGCCTCGGTTCTCCCCTTACACTTGAACTTTTACATACTTTACAAATAACTAAACTAATGACTCGAATTAAGATAATCGAAACTCTTGGAGTACTTTTAAAATATTTAGCACATATGGGGGTAATAATGTTGTTCTTCCCCATTACTCCATTACACTAGTAATTTACCCATGAGTCACAATCGTCCCAAAACAATATGTACAAGATATGACTCGACTTAGCAACCATGTAATCAATTAGATAATTAACTAAGGGTTTAAACAAATGTTGTCACAATAATGCACTAAAGGTAAGTGCATACAAGGTAGGCTAAGGCGATTTGGGTGTATAATTAAGAGGGGTGTAACAAATTCTTTCTTTAAGTAAAATGCTTAAAGTTAGAAACGAAAAGATAGGCTCGGAGGGGTGTACTAGGGGTATCGTGTACCAAAAATGGGTACAACGCAAGGGTGTGGGAGAATTACTTGACCAATGTAGCCAAAGTAATTATAACAAAAACACAGGTGTAAAACAATGGGTTAATCCTATTGCCTCTTATCATGTAGTAAATCTAACTACACGAATGTAGTCTCACTTGTGGATTCGGGATGGTCCTATCGCAAGTTCTAGAATCTAAGTGCTACCGGTACACACACAAGCATTAAAGATGAATGCTTTTCCTACCAATTCTAGGGGCGAGCCTCACATATTTGGGGTGGAAAATTTTTTAGTGGTACGTTTTTGTGCTTGTCATATAACTCCTATCCATGAGACGCTCATTAAGACCAAAGTTTCACTCCTAAATGTTGTAAAAAATTTTAAATTTGACACTAAAATTACCCTAACAGGTATTTCTCTCAGTTTTATTACACATTGGTATGTGCTTATTCACATACCTTTTATTCACTATTTTCAGACTCTTAAAGACCAAAAACTAACGTTAAACGCCAAAGATATCGTGTTTTTGAGTTTGACTGTGCAGGAAAGGATATTGCAAAAACAACATCAAAATCAACCAAAAAGCCTCAAAACGAGCACAAGATGCGGAAAAGTGTCAAAAAGCCCAAGACGACAAAGTTATTTCTTAAAAGCCCAAGAAGATGAAGGAAACGCTTAATCAAAGTTGAAAGAGATTTATAGGAAAAAGCTTTCCAAGTTCGAGCAAGTGTTCACTTTTACATCTTTGAAGACCTTTGAAATACACGTCAACACGAAGCCTCAAAGTTATAAGACGTTACATTTAGAAGTTAAGACGTTTATTAGTTTGGTAATGTAGTTTATGAGTGTTTTCTTGAGATGTAAAAGTCTAGGGGGTAAAATGTACTCGATGGCAAACTTGAAATCCCCCTAGCATGATAAATACCCCATGTGTTGCTTCATTTTGAAGCTAGTAGGTCTTAGAGTAATTTAGTTTTTATTGTAATGTTTTAATTTCTTTAATACAAGTTTTTAATTTTCATGTCTTACACTTTTTCTTTCTAGCTTATTGTCAAGTTTTATCTTAATCTTTCTTAAATATCTTTACATGTTTTAATCTTAATCTTTTACTAGAACTTTTATAATATTTTAGCCACCTTTGCATTAGTTTGGGTCGAATAAGATAGAGAAAAATGGGTTAGGGCGTGGTTTGGTGTCGTTGGCCTATTAACACCTTATTTAGTTTCTTAAAATCGTTTTCTACGTAGTCTTCCATAAGTTTATTTAGATTTTAGTAGTTGTTTTCACGTAAAAAAGTTCCAGCATCTAAATTTGTGTTTTGCGAGTATGGATATTTAGGGTTTAGCGAGTTTGGCTTATTTGCAAGTAAGGGTCCTTTGTTTCATTTTGTTCTTGCGAGTTTGGTACCTTTTAGCGAGTATCATTTGTATTTTTGCGAGTTTGGTCCTAGGGTTTTGCGAGTTTTGGTGTTGGATTTGCGAGTTTGGTACCTGAATTGCGAGTAAGCATCCTTAGTTTAGCGAGTATCAGTTTCATTCTTGCGAGTATGGTTTCGAAATAGTTGCGAGTATGGGGCTTCATTCTTTTGCGAGTAACACTTCCTTTTTGCGAGTATCCTTTTGAGTCTTTAGCGAGTATGAGTTTTAAGTTTTAGCGAGTAAGGTTTATATGTTAGCGAGTATGCAACCAGTTTTTGCGAGTAGCACTAATATTTTGCGAGTATCATTTAATTTCTACGCCGAGCTAGGCAAGTCTTTACTTCATCGTTTCATCGAGTGAGGTTTTATTTCTTTAAAGTCTAAACGAAACTCTGTCAAAATTTTCTTAAATCTTTTTAGTAACGTCTTATTTAATTTCAATGTTTTTTGCATTTTTAGATTAAAACTTTATTAGCTTTTAATGTTTTCAAGTCTTTTATATTTCTTTCTTCGCTTAGTAAACTTTTATTTTCGTTTATTAAATCTAAAATTCCAAAAACATTTTACTTTCCAAGTTCATTTTATTTTCCAAGTTAACTTTTATTTCCTTTTTCGCTTTATTTCATTTAATATGAGTCGCAAGTAGTTTAATCGTGTTTGCTTAGTGATTCGGGTTTGAGAGCTAAGTGTGGACGTTAAATGTTTGTGATTAATAGTCGTTAAGATTATTTAGATATGTGATTTAATTATTTGAAGAACAAAAGCCGGAGAACAATTAAATCACTCGTCTAGAATTATTATCTCTTCAAAAGATTAATTGACAACTAATCTCGAGAAAGAAAAATAATTCGTCACAAACCATTAGCTAACACTTAGTGAACTTATTCACGTCGCTTTGCAAACATATTGTCTTTAAAATTCATTTACCGTTTTTAATTACTTTTCGCATTTTAATTATCGCTTTCTTTAAGTCACTTTATTTCATGCAACTTTACTTGTTTATTTTCTTTGCGTCACTTTATTGCTTTCCTTTACTTTAACCGCATTTTAATTGTCGTTGTAGTATAATCAAAACCTAACAATCTTTCAAACTCATTCACTTCACATAACTCATGATTTTGAGTGACGAGATCAATTCAACCCTCGTTGGAACTACGACTCGTGTTTAAGCTTCACCGCTTAATTCTGTCACGATCACACATCTACCATTAAACAAACAAAAATCAAGCGTAATTGCATTCTCTAAGGTATCGTAATTTACCCCCCCCCCCTCCTCCTTACACTTAAGATGAACATTGTCCCCAATGTTCAAATAA
>LBNU01014391.1:58342-74863 GCA_014162995.1 Artemisia annua | reverse complement strand
TAAAAAGTCGATATGGGTGAAATGGAATAACGTGTTGGCTTCTAAAGAGAAAGGTGGCCTTGGTGTTTCAAGCTTCTATGCGTTGAATAGAGCTCTTAAATTTAAATGGATGTGGCGGTTTATTACTCAAAGTTCATCGTTATGGGCGAAGGTTATCAAAGCGATTCATGGAGATGATGGGAAAATTGGTAAGAATGCTAAAGCTGCTTATCCGTCCATATGGCTAGACATTGTTCGTGAGTTGGAGTTATTTAAGAAGCAGGGTATTGATGTTTATAGTTGTATTCATAAAAAGCTGGGAAACGGGGCGAATACGGCTTTTTGGGAGGATGTTTGGCGAGGGGATGTTGCGTTTAAACATTTGTATCCTAGAATGTATGCCCTGGAATCTTGCAAGAACGTTGATGTTGCTGCGAAAATGTCGCATATTAGCCTTGATTATTCATTTCTTCGAGTGCCTAGGGGCGGTGTGGAACATGCTCAGTTTGTAGAAATGGTGGCAAAGGTAGAGGCCGTATCTCTTGTTAATATGAGGGATAGGTGGGTTTGGTCTTTGGAGGGTTCGGGCGAATTCTCTGTGGCTTCCATTGGGAAGTTGATTGATGATAAAATGTTGCCGGAGGTGTCCTCTAAGATTCGTTGGATTAAAGCAGTGCCTATCAGGATTAACGTTCATGCATGGAAAGTGAGGTTAGATTGTTTACCTACTAGAATTAATATTTCTCGCAGAGGTATGGACATTGAATCTATTCTTTGCCCGATGTGTGATAATGCGGTGGAATCTGTGGGAAACTAGAAGGGGGGTTGAATAGTTTACCGACTTGTTTTCTTTAGTTATAAAAACTTACTTTGTGAAAAACTTAGATTCAATTGTTAATGAAATCAATCAACACCAATATGAACACAACACTATACTATCACAAGTAAGCAATAAATATGTAAAGAAAAGAGATGGATGGATCAAACCGAGACAACAAGATTTATAGTGGTTCGGTCACGAAGCTCTTCTTCGCCCTACTTCATTCCTCGAGTACCCAACTCGAGAGTTCTAAGCACTATATCAACAAAGCTCCTTTCAGGCGGAGAAAACCGTACAACGTCGCTTGCATTATTTTCCGACACTAAGCTAAATGTCGAGTACTAATCTTAGCTAGTACCAATCTACCACGATCCACACATCCTTATTTCTCACACGATCTACACGATCCTCACAATCTACACTTGATCCACTTGATCAACACAATATCACACAAGATACAAGAGATCCCGAAGATCTCAACAAGATCACAATGATCAAAACAAGATAACTAGAAAGGACTATGACACTTGATGTATGTCAAGATACAATCAAGTAAACAACTAGTAATGGAAGTGCACTACACAAAGACTCTAACACTTTGTATCTTCTTGATACTTTTTGTTCTTCTCTTGACTAGTAGAGGTATGTAGGTGATCTTTGGTTGGATGAGAGGATCACTCTTTAAACAAAAGAAAACCAACTAATGATCAAAGGAGAGTTTAGGTTATAAAGGATTTGATCACAAAAAATTGTGTGTGTAAAGGATGGCCAAAATCTGTTATATGAAGTGGTATTTATAGGAAATAAAAATTTGGCCATTATAAAGGAGACGGTACCACTAAATATATCACGGTACCACTAAATTTAGTGGTACCGTGCCAGACAAAAACACTTCCATTTTTGTTATTAGTGGTGAAAGTTTATTTGGGGAAGTTTGGAGCGNGGGGGGGGGGGGGGGGGGGGGGGGGGGGGGGGGGGGGGGGGGGGGGGGGGGGGGGGGGGGGGGGGGGGGGGGGGGGGGGGGGGGGGGGGGGGGGGGGGGGGGGGGGGGGGGGGGGGGGGGGGGGGGGGGGGGGGGGGGGGGGGGGGGGGGGGGGGGGGGGGGGGGGGGGGGGGGGGGGGGGGGGGGGGGGGGGGGGGGGGGGGGGGGGGGGGGGGGGGGGGGGGGGGGGGGGGGGGGGGGGGGGGGGGGGGGGGGGGGGGGGGGGGGGGGGGGGGGGGGGGGGGGGGGGGGGGGGGGGGGGGGGGGGGGGGGGGGGGGGGGGGGGGGGGGGGGGGGGGGGGGGGGGGGGGGGGGGGGGGGGGGGGGGGGGGGGGGGGGGGGGGGGGGGGGGGGGGAATTGGCTGTTATGAATTTCAAACTTATTTTCCCATTAAACATTTCTTTAAATTTCAAAAATAATTTGTAAGGTGTATTTTTGAAAAGAAAGTTTTGTCACATTAAAAATGTGAAGTTTAAAACACAAATTCACTTCTTTGATCATTTGTCAAGTTGTAAATTTGTTTGTTCATACCTAGAGTGATTTACATAGAAACCGGATATTTCGACTAAAAACTTGTTTACATTAATTTTGACGTAAAATGTTTTCACATTTTGTTATCAACAAAACATAGAGATATCGAAAGATGAGAATAACGTTTTTGGACATTATTTGCATCAACAGAATCGACTAGGCATATCTTCTTTACTTGCCGTATAGCTAGAGAGATTTTTCGTCAGATCTCTCATTGGTGGGATGTTAGTTATACGGAAGTGTCCTCTTATGAAGAATGGTTAGATTGGATTTTGAATCTTCGGCTCTCCGATAAGTATAAACAATTACTCGAAGGAGTTTGTTATATCATGTGGTGGCATATTTGGTCTTTCCGGAATAAGAGCATTTTTGGTTCGATGATTCCCTCAAAGGCGGTGATTTTTGAAGATATTGTATCGTGTTCTTTTTATTGGTGTCGTTATAGATGTAAAGTCTCTTTTAGTTGGATTGATTGGCTTAAAAACCCTCATCTTGTATCTTTGTAATTTTCTAGCTCCTTGCTAGTTGTCTTAATAAAATCCGTTGTTAAAAATATATATATATATATATATATATAATAAAAGATCATAATCTTTTGTAATCACAAGTTTGGTATATATTGAGATTGTTTCCGACCTTTTGACCAGTTAATTAAGTTACATGATTTAAGTCTATCGTTACAGACGTAAACTTGATAAAACTCCTTTTTTGGTTGTTTCGTGTTGGCACTTCAGATTTATTGCATCTTAAGGCAGAATTTTCATTTGTAATTCTCACACACTTTGACGATGATAATCACAAATTACTTAACCAACTCAGCCACCTTTGATGGTTATTTTCTAACCACAACTTAGTGCAAGCTAGTATGTATATTTAACTACACATTTGTCTTATATAAAACTTACCTCAACTCTTGTAAGATGAAAAATCTTAAATATATCATTCCATTATCCTTGGTTTATTCAACCAGAAATAGAAAAACCACACCACTTTGGTGAATTTATATACGTACTTGGTTACAAATGGAAATGTTCATGAAAAAGAGGGAAAGATTTGTGTGTTAATTAAAATGTTAACATAAGATATGTAACGCAGACATCCTGGCTAGGAAAAAACAAAATATGTACCTGTTGCAAATTCAACTAAAGATATGAGGTTTTAATCATTAGAATGAAAACATAATTGGTATTGGTCCACACTCCACACATATATAATCAAAGGTAGATCATCCACTAGGAGTATTAACTTCTAACTATTCAAGGAAAGACATTTATTCTTCTATTAGTCTTGTCGTTTAGATACACGTTTGGGTAAAACTATGATATCGTAATCAACTAAAAATAGTCGGTGTTTGGCAATTACTTGTTATACCAGTGATGATTTTTAGACAATTCAAATGTTTATTAACTTTCCATCAAGAGCGCAAATCCTCATATTACTTTAACAAACAAAAAGATAAAATAAAAAAAGAGTTAAGTCTATATAATAGTAAGCATACTTTCAAAAACGTACAAATATCATACGCGAACATTAAAAAATAGAAAAATGATATACGTACATTTAAGTTTCGTTCCAATATCATATCTTAGATAATATGACTTCTCCCACCAGGTTTAAGGTTTAATTGGGCTTGGAGAAGGCCTTTGAGGTCGGCCATTGAGCTGTTACATCTTGAGGAGCTTATTAATGTAGTGTCTCAATTACACCTCTCCTCCACCGAAGACAAATGGGTGTTTGATGGTAAAGTTTCATGTGGTTTCTCGGTAAAAGCAATGAGACTTCTCATCATGAACACGACGCCCGCAGGCACTCCAGCTACTAGATGGAACCGGTTAATCCCAATTAAGATAAACATATCATCTTGGAGAGTCCTAAATGAGCGTCTTCCGACTAGATACAATCTTGATATGAGAGGTATTGATCTCCACACTGTTAGATGTCCCATTTGTGATGATGGAATTGAGACAGAGCTTCACCTTTTCGGCCAATGCAAAGTGGCGATTGATACTTGGAATGGTATTTTCAAGTGGTGGAACCTTGATGATAGGCACTTCTCTTGCATTGCCGACGTGGTCAACCTTGCGGATCACTCTAACATGTCGGCTCACTACACTCCCATCCTCGATGCCGTAGTACAAACTACTATTTGGGTTCTTTGGCGATTTAGAAATGAATCCACATTCGGTTCAAAAAGACCAAAGAAAGAGCTTATTCTGAATGACATTAAGCTTTACTCTTTCACATGGATCTCTAGTAGGAGAAGAAAAGGTTTTTGTAATTGGATCGAGTGGTTTAGCAACCCTCGGAGCGCTCTTTCTACTCCTATGTAATTATGTTCCCCTTCGCCTAGCTCCTTGCTAGTGTGTTTTTAATACAATTTGCCGTTCAAAAAAAAATGACTTGACTAATTAGAAGCTAAATTAGTGTGGCGTTTTTAACTATTTTTATTTTTTAATTATTTTTATTGATAATGTGGATGTTAATCTAAATGTTTATATATTGCATTATATATATATACGTGACTTATAGTTTTCATATGTTACAAACGCATACATGATAACTCTAAATTTCTAATCATCATAAATCAATGCGAGAAAGAAATCGGAGAAAACCTTGAGCGGTTGTGTTACATCATATTTTTATCATCAGTAATTTGTTATCGTTATCCATTTGTTGTTTATCATCAATTTGTTTAAGTGAAACAACACATTTTTCTCTTGTTATTCATTAGTTAAATAAGTATATTCATCGAAAGAAAAACAAACTTCCACTTCATTAAAATAATACACCTCCGGTACATTAAGAAAAGAGAAAACCCTCTTCTAGTAGCGCGGGTAGTGGATGGAGCAACTAATCTAACTAACTATATACTAAACAAAATCCAACGTGGCATGTACACATAGCAAATGACAATATGACATGGACTTTCGTATGTTAAAGGCAAGTTAGGTATGATATCGAAACGAAATTTTAAAATGCGTATATAAGTTATGTATGATATCGAAACGAAATTTTAAAATGCGTATACAATATTAGTAGCTTTTAATGTTCGCGCGTATGATAGTTATAAATTTTTTAAAGTTTGTTGCTATTGTATGAACTTAACCCGAGAATCGAATCCGAGCATCGATCCTAAACAACAAACGCCTAAAAGAAATACGCTGAACAACACCAAACAACTCTCAGAAATAAAAAATAAAAAAACCGAAGACTCCTAAAGAAATACTCCCTCCGTCTCATATTAAGTGTCCACAATGGAATTTTTGGATGTCCCAAATTAAGTGTCCATATTCTATTTCAACCAATGAGATGACACTTTAGTGGGTAAAAATGATATTTGATTGGTGGAAAGTGTAGTTAGTTGAATTTTCTAAAACTTTGTGCATGATGTAAGCGGACATTTAATATGGGACGGAGGGAGTACCACATATAAAAGACACCAAACTAAACACCATAAAATCGCTTCAAAATATTTATGAGCAAGTTTTCAGATTACATCACATGCTAAAGAATTATTTCAAGGTACTGAATGGAACTGTTCTTGCATACTGTTTAATCATTTAGCCATTGATCCCATGAACGCTTCATCAAGTAACACTTTTTCGATATACTTAAACTATTCTATAGCATCCGGACCTCCATTGTCTCCATCCCATGCATCCCATAAAAGTATTGAGTTCTATCTTCTTGAGTAAAGTTATGAGTTAACTACTCAAGCAGCTGGCATTGAAGATTAACTTTTTAACTGAAGTCATGCAGATCTAGACACCCCTTAAATCCTAAATGTAGTGTTCACATAAACTTGCAGATTACACGCTAATATTGGTTAGTCCATTACTAGCGTATAATCTTTGAAAAACACATTGTATACACATACTACTCCGTACTACATTACTTAAACTTAATCGTGCAGCACTAATTCAACAGTTAAAAACATTTGCTTCAAGCTATGAAACACTAGACTTAGATATATCTAAAGTTAGTTGCCGAAAACTAGACTACCTTTACCTCAATGCAAGCTTGCCCTAAGCAAAAAAACACGTACGATTCTTTGCAACTCGGATATCACTGGAAGTGAGAATCAGTTTAAACCTTTACATCAGGTGAAGTTATGCTAAAGTTTATGATATATAGTCCTAAGTCCTCTAATTGTTGAGATAAAAAGATGGATATCAAATCTAGCTAATTGTAAGTAGTATGATTGACTTTTTCTTAAGATCCTCCTAAGATCTACTAAGAAAAGTAACACATTACTTAGAGCTATAAAATTAGCATAGGGACTAGCTCTTAAATAGACATATCTACTACTCACTCAATAATTACCAATTTCTAATTTGCGATTTTAGTAATGATGATCTTGGTCAATAACTAAAGAATAATATTTCATTTATATGATATAAATAGAATATCTATCGGGCATCTGCCATTAGATAACAATATGAAATGAGTATTAGTTTTTTATTAGAACGTGAGACTTGTAATAGTTTATTGAAATGAAAATGCTTATCCATTGAATGTAGTGTACAATTTGAACTTAATATTAACTTATTCAAAGGAATAAAACAGTAATAAACTCAAGTCCAATAGATCATAAAACATAATACACAATCTAGTGAAAAGAGAAAACAATTTGTTAATGCTTAAAATAACCCTAAATCCAAAAGAAGTAACAAATAAAACCTAGTTAATTGGTAAGACTTTTTCATACACATAAAGTTAAGAACTTGGTCAATGTTCTTGCTTCTGAAAATAAGCAAAGATTGGTTGTTTTGATGTTCTTGATTTACCAAAAAACCAGATAAAATAACAACACAAATGATTAAAAGATAATAAGAAAACTCCAATTTTTCGGTTCAATAAACGCAGGCAGCATCATACAATAGATGAAAATCGTTCCGAATTCAGGTTTTTTAATCAAGAACTAACAATAAACATGGATTCAAAAGAGAAGAAGAAACCACCTAGGTTAAAAAGAGAGGATGAGAGGTTATTGTACAAGATCATGACCCGGAATTTATCTGACCTTTTCCCTTGAAGAATCGGCCTCAATTCGGTCAGTACGGTGGCCTGCTCGGCATGTTTCCTGACCAACCACTACCATCTACAGGTAACTGAACATTAGGCATGTTAAGTGGCAAGTTAAAAAAGGGTAATCCCATGGAAGAAGGGTCAGTAAAAGGGTGATTTACACCACCATTTCCATCACCACCACCACTACTAGCAGCAGCTTCATCTTCATCTAAAGGCAGCCTTTCGTACGCCACGTTTGTGAAAGAAGCAGCTATTACAATCACTGGCCCAGAAGCTATCAAAGCACCAACAACATTCCCACCGACAACTTGTCCTTGTCCACCTGCCAGATAAATAGTTAAGCTAGTAGCTCCTGGTGGAGCTGGTGGAGGCAAGAAAGAACCCGAAAGCGAAAGTATCTCAAATCTTCCATGAAGGGTAAGCACAGATCCAGCTGCTGCAGGCTGCCTAAGACTCACATTATTAACCGTCCCACTTCCACTTACAATACAAATCCCACGTTGTCGCTTTCTTGCGTAGTTTGCTATGGACTCAAAGACATCACATCCGCTACTTATTTCTAGGATGTGTGCACGAAGAGTGTTAGCACTTTCTCTAGTGATAATAACTGGCGGCTTGGGTTTGTTTTTGGAGCCAGGGGGACGTCCTCGGGGCCTGCGTTGGCCCACGACGTCCCCGCTTCCAGAACCCGAGCCAGGAGTGTGTTGGTTGTTGTCATCTTCAGAATCTGGAGGGATTTGAAGATGGAGGTCAGGACGGTTTTGCAAGTTTTGAAGGGAGAAAGGGGAAGTGGAGCTTAAGTCTAGATTATTTGACATAGATATAGTAGAAATATAAGATAGATATAGATCAGGAGATGAAATCTAAAGGGAGAGAAACAAGAAGAAAGAGATGAAGAATAATAAAGTAAGATTGTAATGGAGGAAATTTAGTGTTAAAAAAATGAGGGCATTTTATGAGAGAGAGAGAAATAGGGTAGAGTGAGAATGGGGAAACAAATAGAAAACTAAAGGGTAAGTAAATGAGTGGAGAAAAAGAAAGAAAAAAAGGTTTGAATGGTACTTTTGGTATGAACAGGATTGAAATAGTAACACCTGACCAATCTTTTGTTTTTAGGGTTTAAACTATTTCATGTAAAAAATATGTCCTCCTATTTGGTATTATTTGACCAATCCTTTTTTGAAGACAACTTTTTTTGGTTTAAATAATCATATTCTTAACCTTATTTGAAGACAAATATTTTAGTGTGGGGTGTAGCAAATAATTAAGCAAATGGTCGAAAAGTAACGTTTTCACTTTTCAACTACCTCCAATTTATTTTACCTCTAAACTAACTAGCTCGAAGAGTTCACCCTCCTGTGTTGTTCTTTGATCAACTACTATATCTTGTTCTTTGATATAGGTTATTATAAGAAAAAGTTGGTTTTGATGGAATAATAATATCTTTTAGCTTATACATGCTGTCCATACTATATGTCTATATATAATAATTATTATTGACTGGATGCATACATATACATTAACGTCTATTGGATTTATGCCTTTTCGGCAGTGGCAATTATTGTATATTTGTATCTAGCTACTTGTTTTGTTTTACACAACAAGATTGAATATATTAAGTTAGGTTGAAATAAACAAGGATTTGAGAATAAGTACGCTGGCTAATTACTACGGAGTAGTAATTAACAAGGAACATTTTGTAATATACTCGTTGAATGACTAGGTGAGTTGAATTTGACTAAGCACTCTAGCAAGTAGATAGAGGCAAACGGAAAAAATTTACAAAGACACGCAAACCAATTAATCTGAAATAATTATTTAAAATTTTTAATCCTAATGTTAATTACATCTCATCTATATTTTTTGTATTTATCTTCTACTTGTGTTGTGGATAAATATAAAATGTTACCTAATAAGAATATAATCTTTTTTTAAATATCTTATCTATATTTTTTGTATTTATCTTCTACTTGTGTTATGGATAAATATAAAATGTTACTTAATAAGAAAATAATCGTTTTTTTAAATAAAATTATTACTTAATAAGGAATGAATTGATTTTTTTGAAATGTAAAATTCTCAATAGGGGTTTTGTTTTATTATATAAAAGATTTGTTTTTTTTTAACAGCCAATTAATTAAAAAACTAGCAAGGTGCTAGAAAGAAGAAATTATAAGGAAATAAGCGAGGGGTTTTTTAACCAATCTATCCAGCTAAAACATGACTTACTTCTAGATCTACACCATGAAAACGAAAATGCAATAATATCATCAAATGATCGCCCTTTTGGCATGTTATTAGAACTGAAGATGATTTGATTCCGAAACTTCCAAGCTAACCACCAAGTAATGTAAAAAACGCCTTGCAAAACCATCTTATTTAAAAATGAAAACGAAAAAACACCAAGTAGTTTACTTCATTTGTGGTTACACTATCTTATTTACTTTGCAAGAACTTACGCAAATATAATA
Source organism: Artemisia annua (assembly GCA_014162995.1). Classification (NCBI taxonomy): domain Eukaryota; kingdom Viridiplantae; phylum Streptophyta; class Magnoliopsida; order Asterales; family Asteraceae; genus Artemisia; species Artemisia annua. Next base: position 65,048 of record LBNU01014391.1, on the reverse strand, counting down.
ATCATCTTGAAAACTATATCATGAAAGGTTTTCATGGAGAGCTATTTCATGGTGGGTCTCATCATTTAATGCATATGACACTTATATGTTTCAGGCCTCATTGCCTTGTTAAATTAATATATAACCAATGACTCCAACAATTATTTGACTAGCGTGATATGAACTTATAGTGTATTATATTCTAATTCTTGTATAAAAAATGGAAAAGGTTGTGTCCTTTAGTTACCCGTTGTGTATACGTTTCCATATTCTTGTACTACCCATTTGTAATGAAAATGGCCCCATTTCACTCTAGTTTTGTTTTATGTTGTATTTGCGGTAGGTGATTATCTATTTTTAATTTATGTTTGTGTTTTGGACGTGTAAGGTAGGTTAGGGAAACAAAATAGAAAGAAAGTGTGGCTTGGTTTGGTCATAAAAGAAAATGTCTCTTGTATATATATGCATAATTTTAATTTTACAACTATAGCGTGTGTCGAGGACTCAAGGTTCAAAAATTATGTTCGTGTATCATCTGGTTTGATAAGGCATGTATACAAGTTACTCAACTAATATGGATATCGATCAAGCAAATTTGATAGTAGATCCTACTTCAATGTTAACAAACACATCATATGACAGTAGCCTTATTTGACATATTCACAAACTAATAAAGATCGGCGTCTTCATGAAAATATTTAAGATTAAACAAATGCATATTAGTACTCATCTTAAATGACATGATCACTAAAGTCAAAAATTCTGGTTCAAACCATCTCATTATCTCTAAATTATGTGCTAAACAATACACTGATATCAAGTTATTACTGGCATCGAATGCGTACCCACAAAACATGTCCAAGTTCCAATCCCAGAATAAGTGGATTGAGATTACAAATTTCTACACTTCTTCCATAGTGTTCTCTATGTTTTTCCCCACCACACTTTGTTTCTTTCTGTGAATTGTGTTAAGTTTCAAAATATACGATACTCATGCACTTATGGGTAATTGTTAAGCTTTTACAAAATAAAGTACCAGTATTATTTATGGATAAAAATGTGTTATCAATGTATAGTAGGAGTGGTAATTCTTGAAAAGATTAAAAAGTCGTCGTGAATCCTACACAAAAATATAGGGTCGTGGATAAACAGATTTACGTTAACAAACAAGTTAAACCGTATAACCCTTTAAATAAACGGATCATATTCGGATTAAGAAAAATGTTAAACATGTTAACTCATGAACATGTTTAAATATTAATGCAATTAAATTAAAAGATAAGAAACATAACATGGATTTAATATAGAATTTAGATTTACTTTTTTTCTATCTTAATCTTATCTTAACTATATATAGAACATTTAGTATGTCATTTTTAGAAGTCTTAATATTCTAAGTTCACACATATTTCTATTTTGGAACTTTTGATAACATTCGATTTATGAAGAGGATTTCAACTCGCACGTTACGGCAGAGCGTCTGTATACGATACTATTATACACATTGGAAATGTCATTTTTATCTGACTTGAGATTAGTTGTAAATTAAATATATTTTTAAAAGTATGTCTTAATACTTTTGAAGGAAATGCAATTTTTATTTATTTTTTATTTTTTATCTTTTATATGAGAATGGCTTTCTTAAGCGATTTTTATTATAAATATTTTAGTTACTGTTGATATAGCGAAGCCCATAGCATTGTCTTTAGTAATTCGGTTTTCGAAAACCATGAATGAACTGAACATCAAATATTTAAGTTGGTTCCGTTTGTTGATACATTTTTTTGCTTGTAGTTACTATTTAGTTAGTTTTCCTATAAGTTCATGCCCCATGTCTATCGAGGCCATTAGATTTATCTAAATAAAAATCCCATTAGATTTAGCTGATTATGATATTCTTTTTGCATGCATGCTCGTGATATACATATGTCGGTGTTTCAGTTTCCACAGTCTTATTATGAGATTCTTGAGTTGCCTTCCCTTCAGTCGTTCCTCTCTTTAAGTTTTTTGGTTATTTAAGGGAGCCCTAATGTCATATCTTTATAAAATTTTAACACCCCAAAAAACACAGATTCAAGAGTAATCCGAACAATGAGCGTCTTGATGAACTTGCAGTGGCTGACAATTCTACCTTGATGAAGGACCAAATGCTGGTATATTTTGACTAGTCAATTCCTGAGGATAGGAAGCAGGCAAAGGAGCTGAGGAGGGTTTATATAGAGTTAATTGAGGTTGTTACGGAGAAGGGAGGTTTGGTTGAGGAGCTTGAGAAGCTGAAGGGTTCAGCTGTCGCCATGAAGAGTGCATATTTTTTAGGGGTATTCAAAGGCGTGACCTAGAGAAGGCCACGGAGCTGTTGATTATGGTTAAGGAAACAGAGCTTTGGTCACATGAGAAGCTGTTGTTTCTTAGGAAGATGAGGGGTTTCTAAATAGTTTAAGGTTTGCTGGAGGAGAAAGTGTTTTTTGGGTTTTGAGGTGGGTTTTTAGGTTTATATAGGTTGGGTTTTTGATGAATCTGGTGTACCTAGTGGTTTATGCTTATATATTTGTTGTTTGTTAATGAATGATATTTTGAGATATTCATATGTTGGCATTGGTTGTCGTCGTCGTCGCCGCCGCCGCCGCCATTGCCATTGTCGTTGTCGTTATTGTTATTATCATTATCATTATCATTATCATCATCATCATTATTATTATTATTATTATTATTATTATTATTATTATTATTATTATTATTATTATTATTATTGATTTGACTATATTTGTAGTGGTTTTTGAACAAAGTTAGATTCTTAAAATTAGGTCGTGTTTTGTGTATTTCATAATTAGCTTCCTTCAAACTGATTTATTAGTTGCACTTAAGAGTCAATTGCTGAAGTTATATGAGCATTAGTTTTTAACAACACCAAACATGCCTTAAAACACCCCTTAATACGCATACCTATGATAGTTTAAAAATGCACTTGTGTGGCATTCCAGATGATTTATGGAACCATTAAAGTGAAGTTTTAAAGTAAATGAAGACGTTATTTAAAACGACAGAATTCTTTGCAATTAGGCTAGCACTCGTGAGCTTTAAAATTGTATGCTATGTGTATATTCAAATTGTAAAGTGTATTATTAAGGGAATACTAAAATGATATGGTAAAAAGTTCCTGGTTTTCAAAAAAAATATTGCCTCATGTGAAATGCACGTAGTAAGAAATACCCATTTTCACCCATTGGTTGCCCCACATATTGTTACACCCTGTGCACTTGATTCATCAAATATCAGTTACAAAATATATGACTTCACATAGCATACATAACTCACTGTCCTTGGGTATTAAACGTATTGCACCTACACATAACTATGAAATCCTCAATTCCAATAGCTGTTAAACATCACTTATGTCCAAAATACCTGCAGTTTGAATCTCCAAAACACATAACACCTAATCAATACACCTCCTGCATACTTATCTACCTAATCACATGTTTATGCAGATTCACTTTTCTATGCATAACTGAACACAATATGAAAGTTTTAAGTTGCAGAAAAACACACAACATTATTTCAAGTACATTATAATTTAGAATAAAGTCTTAATAACTGAGATGAAAAGTCTGATGATCATCATGGCTTACACCTTCAAACCCAAGCTTCATATGGCTCTTTGGCATCCCAAAAGAAAACATCCAACTCTGAACACCTCGAGTTCCTTACAAAAACTAAACAATCCAAAAAGACCACAAAAGCAATTGTTGTTCCATTACTCCACTTTCTTTTTCCTTGCTTCGGTTGTTGAGCTTGAAAAAAGTGGCATTTTTCTTTCTTTTTGTGAATCGATTACCATCATTCACTCCTTAAGAATCAATGATGTCGCCAATGTTTTTCAAGTATCCCTCCATATTGTAACCCAATTTGTCCACATTAATTAATTCATCCATGAGTTGTAAGATGAACCTCCAGAACGTGGTATCTCACATCTTTTAAAGTGGCCTGAGCATACAGATATATCCGTATCATTCTTCGAGCTATTAAAAGGGAGTTCTTCTTCGCGGCAGATTCAACTTTGTCGTCTTGAACATTATGAACATAGTCATCACCTTCCACATCAAGCTCGTGTAAGGGATTATTTTAAATGTCTTCATCAGTTGCAAGAGTAAATCCATGGGATATATCAAGTTATCATCAGAATTGAGATCGCCATTGTTGTTATCTTTATTCTTGTTAAGTAACTCATAAATATTGAACTGGTCTTCAAAACGAGTATCCTTCTGGACACCAATACAATCCTCCTTCACATTAGCAGGAGATTTTTCTTTCTCAAAAATGGTTTCAGCGACCTCTTCAAGATCACTTTCTCCTTCCCCATTTGGAAATTTGTGCATTCCTCCATTTTCATTAAATATACCTTCCTTGCTCATTTCGTCATCTGACTTGCTATCATCGTCATCATCTTCTTCAAAGTCATGAATCCAACCAGAAACTTCTTTAGCCCGTATCCAAAATATTTTGCCTTGGATAATGATTTTAAACGATTCATAAATGCTCTCAACTAGTTTTGTTTTGATACAAACTCTTTTACTGTGGAGATATCCTTCTTCCTGTTCATCAAAATATAATAATACACCCCATTTAGATGTAATACGAGAGAAAGTATTTTTGGACCACACTTTAAGTGGTATTACCTCGATATATCTACCCACGTAACTCTTTCGTCAATGAAGAATGAGTTTGATGCTTGAAGTAACTGAGCGAACCATGAGCCTATGCCCACGTTAGACCTAAACCTCTCTTTTGCAACTTCTGTATTGAATTCGATCATCGCCCAAAATCCTCCCATATATTTTAGCTTGATGTTATCAAAACCTTCATTAGCTAAAGCCATTTTCAAGTTTGTTAAAGATGTAAAATCTTTGACTTTACCCATCAAAGCTATAGAATAATCTGTCTGGTTAGCACATGTTTCATCAAGCATGATCGCCATAAGTCCTCCTTTTTATGAATAGAGTGAGGTCCAATTTTGACAGCATGAGCATAAGAATACCCATTCTTCCCTCTCCTTGTGAAATTCCTTTGAGACATTCTTATCCCCCTTATTATACGATAATTGGGAGTTATTTTTATTCAACGGTGGTCTATGAAACCTAGCAATGTTTGCATGAAGTTTAAAAGGCCCAACCCATATTGTACAGAGATTATTAACCAAACGGTCTACATCGAAGATCTTAATGAAACGAACAAAACCAAACCTTTCACCAGATTTGGACCTCCTGTCTGGAATGAAAGCGTCAACAACGTTCCCATATTGATTACATACCGTCCATAACTCCTTAGCAGAGAACTTATCCGGAAAATTCGTGACAAAAATGGACGAAGAAAGCTTCATTACCTCATCATCCTTTGAACGATGATCCCCCATAACACACGAACTTTGAGTCGTTCTACCATACCCATTATTATTCCTCATCATTAAATGAAAAAACAAAAGAAACCCTAAATGTACGGATTAGGGTTTCGAACCATACAAACAAAAGAAAAAAAATGGGAAAAATAGGCAATTGATTTAGAGAAAAACCTAAAAACAAACAAACCGATCCCTATGATTCCAAATCAATCATCTTGTAAGGAACTTCATTAGGAGGTCAATCACAAAGTGATGCTACTCGAATAATTGGGCCTTAGCAAGATTATGAGTAATGGAAGGTAGTAGATCGAAGTGGATTTTAGGGTTTGAAAAATCACTCATATAAATCACATTTTAATAGCTTATGTTCTCATTAATTTTATCAACAAAAAACCAGTGCTTTACAAAAGTCCTCCGATGCATAAAAGTTATCCAATAGCTTTTTACAATAAATTAAATTCATAAATAGCAAGTCTTATGTCTCAAAGACTTGTAATCTACCAAGTCTTTAGTTAAAAAACTTTTCACCAAGTATTTAGAGCAACGCAAAAAACCTATTGAAAAACTTTTTCAAATAATAATAAGTCTTTTGTCAAGTTACCATTGCAGATGCTTTTATAACTGAAACATCTGATTTTTTGACTGAACAATTTAATGGGTTTGAACATAACATTAGACAGAGAAAAATTAAGTAAATCCTCCTCTTTTAAGAAAGTTGGCGTGACCTGATCCAAATTATTTGCACATACATTAGAATTTGATACTTTTTATATTTTAGTATTGACAGTAACGAGCCTTTACCACTAAATTACTGTGAGTCGTTAAACAATTTCTCGTTCATTTCCTTTTTTCATTAAAATCTTTTCACTAGAGTTGACATTCAAAACAAGCTAGTATTTGTCTATTATTTGCTCATTTAAATATAATAGTGCAAAGCATGGGCACTTGGGCAAAGATATACATTAAAGAATTATAAAGGATGCGAAAAGAATTCAATTAAGATAATGAAGACCACAAAGAGTGGCATATTCCATGCACCTCAAGATCCATCTTTGCGAACTTGCAAATCGGCCAATTTCGAAAGTCAAATACCTCGGGCTTGATTTAAGCCAATTTATAGGATAGAGGATAGTATTTGGCTTTATAAACCATTGTTCTAGTTTTGTTGCATTGTCGAAACAATTTTCAAATTAAATGTGAATAGTTTAGTTTTATACAATCCAACGAGGAAAATTCAAATGCCTTTTCCTTTTTTATTTTTCTTTTTGTCTTTCTTATTATTTTTTTTTTGTCTTTTTTTTTTTTCTTTTTTTTTCTTTCTTTTTTTTTTTG
>LBNU01014391.1:44842-57601 GCA_014162995.1 Artemisia annua | reverse complement strand
GTTTTCGTCCGTTTTCATACGTTTTCGTTCGTTTTAATACGTTTTCATTCGTTTTCTTTCGTTTTCGTCCATTTTTCATACGTTTTCATCCGTTTTTAGACGTGTTTTTACGCTTTCATACGTTTTTGTCCGTTTCATAATTATTCATCCGTTTTCTTGCATTTTCGTTCGTTTTCATTCGTTTTCGTCCATTTTCATCCGTTTTCTTTCGTTTTTGTCCTATTTTCATACGTTTTCTTCCTTTTTTATATGTGTTTTTACGCTTTCATACGTTTTCGTCCGTTTTCATACATATTCTTCAGTTTTCTTACATTTTCGTCGTTTTCATTCGTTTTTGTCCGTTTTTCAATGTTTTTGGCCATTCTCAGACATTTTCATATGTTTCAGAATATCACAAGTGATATTCTGTGATATTCAAAATATCACAAGGGATATTCAGAATATCACAAGGGATTTTCGTCTATTTTTCATACGTTTTCATCCGTTTTTAGTCGTGTTTTTACGCTTTCATACGTTTTTGTCCGTTTCATACTTATTCATCCGTTTTCTTGCGTTTTCGTTCGTTTTCGTCCATTTTCATCCGTTTTCTTTCGTTTTAGTCCTATTTTCATACGTTTTCTTCCTTTTTCATACGTGTTTTTACGCTTTCATACGTTTTCGTCAGTTTTCATACTTATTCTTCCGTTTTCTTACATTTTCGTCGTTTTCATTCGTTTTCGTCCGTTTTTCAATATTTTTGGCCATTCTCAGACATTTTCATATGTTTCAGAATATCACAAGTGATATTCTATGATATTCAGAATATCACCCAAGTGATATTCTGAATATTACAAGGGATATTCTGAATATCAAAAAAAAAAGAATAATAAGAAAGACAAAAAGAAAAAGGAAAAAGGAAAAAAAAAATATGGACTTATGTTCCCCATTTAATCTTAGGTTAATCCTTACCATTAGATAAAACTAGATGGATGGTGGGGATTTGTCCCTTTATATGCACTAAAATTAGAGTATGAAAATAAAGTGTCTCTACAAATATATTCATCTTCAAATATCTAATGCCATGATACATTTTAATTTTTTAAACAGAGGTGGATTTTATTTTTTGAGTTGAGTTATTTAAAAAACCAAACATTCCTCACATACCAAGGGACTCATCCCCACCATCCATCTAAAAAAAATCAATGGTTGAGATTAAAAGCATTTAATATTTCACCCATTTTTTATAATTTAATTATCTCTTAAACCGTTAATCATTAAGCGAAAATAATTATACCATCGCGATGAGCATTTAATTATCTTTCTATAGATATGCATTGTGATATACTTTCGACAAAAAAAAAAATTTCATTTTTTTCACGTTTTTTTTCGTGGCCGAAAAATATCATATGTGATATATCATATATGATATTACATATCATATATGATATATCATNAAACGTAAAAAAACAGACGAAAACGTAAAAAAAAATATACGAAAACGTAAAAATACGGAGCAAAACGTAAAGAAACGGACGAAAACGTAAAAAAACGGATGAAAACGTAGAAAAACGGACGAAAACATAAAAAATAGACGAAAACGTAAAAATACGGACAAAGACGTAATGAAACGGACGAAAACGTAAAAAAACAGACGAATACATCAATAAACAGACGAAAAAGTAAAAAAAAAAACAGAGTAAACCGTAAAAAAATGGACGAAAACACGCAATAACGGACGAAAAGGCGTAAAAACGGATGAAAACGTAAAAGGGACGAAAGAAGGATGTACGCTGCAATGGTCATGGGCTACAGGGGCTAAACGTGTAACTTCTAACGGAATTTATTTAACGCCAGTTAAAACCAGGGACCAAAATGATGAAAACTTTCCTCCACAGGGAGGCCGCCTGCAATTAGCCAACCACAAGGACGTTTTTTGCAATCTGAGAAAACCACAGGGACGATTTTTGCAGTTTACTCTAAAATATGTTTAAATATTGCTGAAGTCATTTTATTGTTGTTGGTTGGCAAAGTCTAAATTATGATTATTTTTAGATTAATCTCACAACATATAGGTGAAATTAAATGCAATGAAAACAATGTGAGTAGTAGAAAAGCAAGCTGATGCAAGTTTCGGCGCGGAAATAAGGTTCCAAAACCAACAATTCCACAGAACACGTCAAATATAGAAGATCCAACTAAACATGTGTTAATTTGTATGTCGGTAAAACATGATCCTCTTTGATACAGTTATAACACATTAAAAATGATCATTTAGAATACCTCCTGGGACTTAAGATCAAATGAGAAATGTAATTAAAATAGAAAGAATGAGAAGAAACCACAACCACAAATATTAGATGCATCCACAAAAATAAATACATCTCCCATTATTTTTCTTTTCTTATTTGAAATATGTGGCTACAATTTCTTCTCACTATTCTCATTTCAATAATTCTTCTCAATAGATCCATACTCTGCTGGCTAGTCATAAAACATGAAAAGAAAACATCTTGTATGAAAAATGGGCCCATAAAAGGAAAAGTTAATTGACAAGTTAAATTTTTTAGCGGCTACGGAAATCAATTGAAACTTCTTTTTATTCTTAGTACTCCCTCGTCTCAAAATTATAAAACGTATTTTCTTTTAGAATGTCTCAAAATAATTGTTCACTTTCCATTTTAAGTAAGAAAAAGAAAATTTGGTGGGAAAATATCCCATTTTGGTGGTTGAAATTTCTAATATTCAAACCCGTTGGATACGACATATCAACATTTCAGCATGTACTGATAAATTAAGGTTTTTATTTTACCTCATCTTGTTGCATACGACGTATCCAATCTAATGGATATGGCGTATGCAGCTCCAGATCTGGACATACCTTCGAATCTAATTCATTTACGTTAGTAGTCTTTTTTTATTTTTATTTATTTATTTATTTATTATTATTATTATTATTATTATTATTATTATTATTATTATTATTATTATTATTATTATTATTATTATTATTATTATTATTATTATTATTATTTTGTATTTGTATATTTTTACAGGTTCGTTTGAGTGTTACTGGAGTGATAGTCAAGATATTTCTGGTGTTGGTATTCAGGATGCCAAATGACAGATTCCACACACATTAGTTGCTCATATTCTAACAATGGATGATCATATCGAGCAAAATCAAAGGAGTATTCCATTTCTAATTCTATTCTTTTTATGCTTTTAGTAATTACTTGTACAATGGGGACATTGTACATCTCAAGTGGGGGAGGTGAATAAAATTAGAATTTTACTTGTCCTTTGTTTATGAAAATGTATAAAATATGCTTAAATTTAAAATTTTGACATGTTTTTCGTAGATCACTAGTCACATAACCCGCACATATAACCTTTATTTTCAATTGTGAGGATTTTAGCCATTTTGTTTCCCCCATTTTACCCTAATTCCATAAAAATATGAGTGTGCCGGTGGCTTGTAATAGACTTTAGAACTTGGCTTGGTATATTTGAGACCATAATGATGAGCATTACATTAGGGAAACCTGGTTATAAGGAAAATTAATAGGATTCACCCAAAAGGCTGTTCACATATGTTTGTGATTATTAACTGACTACACTGGTTAGTTAACCACATATAAAACCCTTTGTTGCCCTTATTTTTAGAGTAAGATACCCGAGAAAAACTTTTTGAGCATTTCTCTTTGTTTGTTAAAACCCTATTATTTGTTTAGAGTTAATTACATTTTTGGTCCCTGTGGTTTACCGGGTATAACAGTTTTGGTCCAATAGTTTAAAAAGTAACGGATCCTATCCAGAATTCGACGACCCGTAAAATGTTGGTCCAATTTTTGGTCCACCGTTAGTTTGACCAATTTTGACCGTTAAATCTGAAGGTATTTTTGTCTTTTCATCTATATTGTTAAATAAAAGAGTTAACTACATTATTTTTTGGTCTTTGTGGTTTGTCGGGTGTTTCATTTTTAGTCCAATAGTTTGAAAACGAATACATCCATATTTTTGAAAAAGGCTAATTGCTTGAAAATGTATCTTACTTGTTATATACGTTTTTATATAAGTTTTATGCACATTTTTATATACGTTTAGATACATAAATTTTTATACATGTTTTTATACACATTTTAATATACATTTTTATATACGTTTTTGTCTACGTTTTTATCTACGTTTTAATCTATGTTTTTATCTATGTTTTTATATACGTTTTTATCTACGTTTTATTATACGTTTTTTTATGTATCTACGTTTTTATCAATGCTTTTATATACATTTTTATATACTTTTTTATCTATGCTTTTATATACGTTTTTATCTACGTTTTATATACGCTTTATATACGTTTTTTGAAACGCAGATAAAAAAGTATATAAAAACATGGATAAAAACGTAGATAAAAACTTATATAAAAACGTATATAAAATTGTATATAAAAATGTACATAAAAGTATAGATACAAATGTATATTAAAACGTAGATAAAAATATAGATAAAAACGTATATAAAAACAAATATAAAAACATATATAAAAACATATATAAAAAGGTATATAAAAACATAGATAAAAAAGTATAGAAAAACGTATATAAAAACGTAGATTAAAATATATATAAAAACGTATATAAAAACATGTATAAAAATGTAATTATAAAAACGTGTATAAAAACGTACATAAAAACTTATATAAAAATGGGTAATAAAACGTATACAAAAACATGTATAAATTTTAAAAGTAATTAGAAAAGAGATTTTTCTAAGAAAATCAAAGATTTTTTTTAAGAAAATTAGTTCTCAATTTTCTCTCAACTTATAAGCAGTTTTATAACTATTATAAATTTTTTTAAAAAAAATTTGCATTTCATTAGTATTTTATATAGATTAAAAAGCAGTTTTAGTTACTAAATCATTTACAAATATTTTTTTAAGTTTTAAAATTCACTTTATTTCTGAAAAGAAAATTAGTTCTTACTTAAGTTTAGATGCGATAAAAATTTCAGAATTTATTTCGAATTCTTTAGATAGTTTTTAATTTATATAAAAGTTTTTAGTTGTTAAAAGTTTATTTTTTTAGTTTTATAAATTTATGAGTTAACTACATTTTTGGTCATTATGGTTTGATAGGTGTAACACTTTTAGTCCATTAAGATGAGGGTATTTTAGTCATTTCACATGTCTTGATTGGTCAAACTAACGGTCAACGAAAAACTGTACCAAACCTGTTACGGGTCGTCGGATTTTGGACAGGATCCGTTACTTTTTAAACTATTGGACGAAAACCGTTATACCAGGTAAACCACAAGGACCAAAAATGTAATTAACTCATTTGTTTATATTTCGTTACACCCTTACAACTTAGCCTACCATGTGGATTAAGACTTTGGTTGGTTGCTAGTTGTTATGTGTATTCCGTGTATTTCCTATGTTCGTGTGTGTTTTTCTTTTTATTCTTTTCTAGAGAGATATTGGTCTCGAAATAGCAATGAGAATATGAAAGTATGCATTATGTCTCTTGTGTTTTTGTCCTACTTTCACTATTTATTATGACATCTGAGTTTTTACGCGTTTCAAGTTTATTACAGATGGATTATTATTAGTGAACTGGTAAAGTATTGTACCATAATTAGTATTTCAAATTTTTATGTGTTAAAAAAACGTAGGAGAGAAAAAAGAGAGAGGCATAAGAGATAGTCGATTTGTCTAAGCTTAACCGACTTTATTATATTGATGATTATGAGTTGGTACGCGATATAAACCAACGTTTTATAGTTTTGTTATATATTATTTAGAGTTGGTCATAATATAAACCAACTATGTATATTTTTAGTTTAGTGGTCATAATTTAACCACTATTGCTATATCATTTTTTGGATCTATGGGAGTTCATTAATTGGTTTAACCAACTAGGTATGTTTTATGGTATATCAATGATGTAGATTGAGATGTCTTTGAGATTAATTCGCGTGTTACATTGCCTCTTTTGCGCTTTTCCTTTTCTTTTTATCTTTCTCCTGCGGTGTTTGCTTATACTATATGTTTATGTCCTTTTTCTCTTATGTTCCTTTTTTGATGGTATCCTGCCTTTCTGCGTTGTATGCTTGTTTGCTTATTTTTCCTTTTGTTTTTTGAACGCTTATACTAGTTTGCACTCTTTTGAATGCTTATAATTGTTTGCTCTCTTTCATCATGCCCTTTTCTGATCACTCTTACCCGCACACTTGCACTTGCCGGAGGTCTTCCTGGAAGTGGTCTCTCTGTGAAAAACTAGGATGGTTGATAGTTTTTACCATCTATTAGTCCATTTTAAGAAGTATTTGATTCGTATGCTTGATGTGAAATCAACACGACACGCAAGTATATAAATGCAAAAATCAATAAGTAAAAGCAAGATAGAAATGGAAAGAGCAAGCCAAAGACACAGTGATTTATAGTGGTTCAACACGAAGCTTCCTTCTTCGCCCTACTCCACTCCCCGAGTACCCGAGTTCGTAAGCACTATATAAACAAGCTCCCTTTCGGTGGAGAAAACCTTACATCGTCGCTTAACTTCTTTACTGATACTAAGCTAGATATCGAATCTTTTCCCAAGGCAAGACTAACCTTACTTCACAATGTATTTTGAGGCCTAAAATATTAACCTATCCTCATACGTTGGTGTATGATGATGACTAACAACTTTGGTGTATGATAGTAGAGTACAATGACCCATGATAAGGATTTATTTGATACGTTTTTAGGGGGTCCTTTAAGCCCTAAGTCATGATTTTATGATCAAATATTGCCTCAAATCGTTCCTTTTCTCATTTTAGGTACTTGGGACGTGATTTCTGGAATATGAAGCATTTTGGAGCTTTTCGGACGTTTTTATGTTCAAGAATGAAGAAAACAAGAAAATCAAGAAAAGTCAAGTTTTTACACATGACGGCGTCACGCTTTGAAGCTGACGCCGTCACCTTATGATGTGAAGAGATGGATTTTTACACGTGACGCCCCAGAAGAAAATGTCAAGTTAATACCTGACGCCGTCAGGCACAAAAGGAGCGAGGCCGTCTGGCTTTACAACTACACGAGACGGTCCAGTAGAGTTTATACGTGACGACATCAGAGATCTCTTGGGCGATACGAAACCCTAAAACACGGTGTTCTGACGGCATCAGAAGCTATAACCTAACGCCGTCAGAGTTGTAAATCTATATATATTTTAGGATTTTTCATTCATTGCGTGGTGGAACTTTGTGTACAAACCCTAATCCGACTTTTGCAGTAAATTTAGGGTTTCAAACCCTCTTTTCTTCCATGTTCAATTAAAGATAAGTTATTCTTTTAATCCTTCAATATGTCTATGTGTTGTTTGATTAATTGTTTTTTTTTCTTTTCTTTACATTAACATGCTAGCTTAGGGTTATTTGTGTTTGCTTAGATCTAATGAAACCTAGTTATTGATTGTTGGTTTGTTGTTTATTGTTTGGTTGATTGACTCGCATTAAGCTTGAGAAAACTGGCTAAATCTCCTATACGGTAACTAGCTTGAACGTCTTAAGAAACGTAATCGGATGTGTACTATGATTTTATTGATTGTATTTAATGCATGAGCGACTATTAAGGAGGCTATAATAGGATACTAAACGTGTCGTCATAAGAAGAGATAGATACTCATAGGGTTGGGGAAGGCCGTACACACCCCCACGAATGGTATTAAGGAATACAATCCTTCAACTAAATAATTGTCATTCAACAAACCAATAAAAGATAACTAGGGAGTAGTGAAATCTAAGTAAACACATCTGTTTTTACATAAGGAGTTCACCAACAATTTATTTTCTTGTTATTTCTTTTATTTTGTTTAATTAAGTAGTTTTTGGGTTAGTTGACTAGCAACTAATTCCGCCCACTCTTCCAATATCTGAGATTTTACTTGCTTTCCAAAAACATAAAAATACAAAAAGAATCATCTCTCACCTTTAGACCTAGTTGACCTATCCTTCAATCCTAATGACACTATTCCCATAGAGAACGATCAATCCCCCGGTACTTGCCACTCACTATACTACATCGGTCAGGTACACTGCCTGGAGGATTGCAAGCTTCTCAAGATCCCTTGAGAAATAAAACCTTTCGTGAGGCGCAATCCTCGCATCAAGTTTTTGGCGCCGCTTCCAGGGAATAGTTATTGTTTAGGTTGAATTTTGTTTCACTTAGGTCTACTCAATAGATTCCTATCTAGTGAGATTTTTATTTTCTTTTTATTATGTTTTATTTATTCTATCTTTTTCTTCGTATTCTTGTTTGTGACTTCTTCCGTTTGTTTCATGAATAATATCAATCATTTAATCCTTGTTATTCGTGTCTTTCGTCGTAGAAACTTTCAACTACCTGTTCTGGCCCCTATTGTAGAAAATGAAAACCCACCAAATCTGTCACCCAACCACCACTTTAACAATAATTCTGATATGGATGAATCTGACCACGACACTGACCATGAAAATGGACCTTTTTATTATTCAGATTCTGATGAGCACGTAGGTGATGGTGAAGTAATTGATGATATTAGGAGAGAAGAGGAAGCTGATCCTCTTAAGTATGTTGACCCTAGGACAAAAATTGAGAAAGATAGTCTCTTTAACATGCAATTTCCTTGTAAAATTAGATTTAGGAGCTTTGATGCCTACCTTAACTCATCTTTACTGTTAGTGCAAACGTTACGACGTTTAATCTATACAGTGTCTTCATAACAAGTGTTACGGGTATAGGTTCTGTAAATATTGTAAACGTTTCCGACTTGTGTGTGAGTCGAGGATGGGGTTATGTGTGTGAACTTGGATGGTGATGTTGATCCAAGAAGTCTTGTAACTAGATTAGTTCATGTATTTGTTGTGAGGAGAGTGATGTCCTAGTGTGTAGGTTAGGACATAGTTGAGTCATTGTGTGAAGGCTTGGATTGGGTGAAGATCCAAGAATGTCTTAGTGTGAAGACTTGAATCGGGTGAAGGTTCAAGTGAACGGGAGTGCTCGTTCGTGTGAAGGCTTAGATCGTGTGTCGATCTAAGTGGGACAAGAGTGCTTGTTCGTGTAGCCACGTGGGCCCTGGTGAAGATTGGTTCTAGCTAGGATTAGAACTCGACATTCCGCTTAGTATCGTTAAACTTGGTGTAAGCTTGTGAACAGTTTGTTCCGCCATAAAAGAGCGTGTTGATTAGTGAAGTAACTCTCAAGTGTGGTACTCGGGGAGTGGAGTAGGATGAAGAGGTGCTTCGTGCCGAACCACTATAAATCATCGTGTCCGGTTTGCGTTTTCTCTTCCTATCTTTTTACTTTCTATACTTGCATTGCATTTAGGTTTGTGTGGATTGTTGTGTGTATGCTTGTGATATAAACTAGTTAACTTAGAAATGCAAAACATATGAAAACTCAATCAGACGTAATAGACATGCCCACTGGTGGCGGTCCTTTATATAGGGACGGTCCCCAAATATTTAAGGGACCGCCTGTGTATATTAGGGACCGTCCACAGTGTAATCATAATTAACTAAAAATATTTGAACCTAGTGTTACGTTTATGATTATGTGATTGATTGCATACTTGTTCTTAAGTGACATATATGATTGTTATAAGTGACATAACCACTATTCATATTTAGTCACGCTTGATCGGAAATTTGATACGAAACATTTTAAGTTTTAAAAAGGAACGTATTCACCCCCCCCTACGTTTCTACAATTGGTATCAGAGCCACGTCGCTCTAGTTTTCAAAACAAATGGTTTTTAAAATAGATTACGGTCCACGTATCAAATTTCTCATTAAGAGGGATTAAATATGAAAAGCGTTTAGTTGCTAAACTTGTTCTTTGTTGTTTAATTCGTACTAGTTTTGTTGGTTAAATGCACTTTGTATACTAGCTTCAAGGAAATGAATTTTTACACGAAAAATGTGTTTTTCCTTACTGGGGGCGGTCCTTTATCTCTAGGCGGTCCTTTATCACTAAGGGACCGTCGGGTATTTAAGGGACCTCCACCAGAATAGTATCAAACTTTAAAAATTCATATAAAATCAACCGTAAGTCCATAGGAGTCGTGCCACCCGCCATTTTAAAGGTAATTGAATTTACTTTCATTTAAAAATACTTGCAAGGATTGATTCCAAACTCAATTAAGTCGTAAATGCAAAATACTACATAGTAGTCAAAACCGTATGTCACGTTTTAACGTAAAACTTGCATTTTACTCTTACTTTCGAGTCGGACACTTCTAGTAAATATTGAAAAATTGAGTCTTCATCTTTTCAAAATATCAATCCTAACTAATCTTTTAAAAGGAGAGGAAACTATTTTGGTTTAAAACAAAATCAAGCTATGTACACATTGTTGTATCTAACATACAAAATGATTACGAATATCTTTGTATGTGTTATGCTAAATGATTATGTGTTTTTGGATGCTTGCTTATGTTATAATATTTTAGTAAATCACTTAGATATGTAGACTAAGTTGAGTAATCATGTTTGTCGAAAACAATTGTCTTACACAATTATCTTTCCAAAGATGCAAGTGTTAAAATAAGTCACCTTAAAATATGTAACACTATTTCAACGTGATTTCTAAAACATTGCATGCATTTATCTTGGTTGACCATGGGTTGTCTAATCAAGATAAAGGTTTATAATAATTATATTAGTATTTAAGAAAAAGAAAATGTATTTATGAACCTTACATATATTTGAACACACACTAATTGATTCAAACAAGTAGTCATAAAACTATTTTTTCATAAGTTGTGTATTGTATAAAAATGGTTAGGATAATTATTTTTATACTTATGTAATGACAAAATCTATGCATACTATATGTAATAATAAATAGTTTTTACACACATTATAAATGACAATCTTGAATCATTAAGTTAATATGTCATTATTAGTAACCTCACACATACAACAAGTATTATATTTGATGGAGCACATTCCATAAATCTTTACTTACTTTCTTTATTAAAAAGAGTGGTTGTGAGGGTCAAGAAAGATCTCGAGTTTATATCGATTCATTATTCAAAATATGATTGATATCATTATCAAATCTAATTGACAAGTTTTTGAGTGTGGACATGAAATTGGAGTCATTATTTGTCTAGCTTCAAGATATAACAAAACATATCATCTTGAAGCTACATACTCAATCACACTCGATTGGTATGAAAATAATGACGTCCTTCCCAAGACGAAAAGAATATGCATCGGATCATAACTTACACTTATGTTGATGATGTCATATTGAGTCTTCTTGTCCAAAGGTTGTGTTCCAAACATTAAACTAATATGTTTAAAAGGTGCTTAAAATACACAACGAAGTAGGATTGACGACTTGGATGTTTCATCCGAAATATTCAAGGAATTTACATTGCAACGCAATTTGTAAATGTGTCATTTCCGAAAACCCAAACACGAGCAAACAAACAACATATGTAGACTTTGCTCATGAACAAGTCAAGACTCAAAATCACATGTCAAGTAAAAATGTCACACATTATACATCATTAATCTTCAAGATTATAATATGCATTTCAAAAGGATAATTTATATCCTATGCATTCCACTCCCTTTGTAACATGAATGGTTATGTTACAAGTAAACACATTATAACTTGCTTCAAAAATATAGGTTACTAGATTTTGAAAATAACCGAATACAACGTGTGTCATTGCATAAACAAGTAAAACTCATGAATCATACTTTACACTAAAATACTTGTTTCCATAAGAGTAATAACCTTGGTCTTTTAGATAATCATATTTGTTGGAAAATAAAATATGTCTTATCTCAATAACACATCATAAAACAATTACAAGATCTATTAAGGTAAGTAACCTTAATTAGACACACTTTCTCAAGATTTACTATGGAGAATGGCTACTGGAGAACGGCTACTGGAGAACCTATTGCACTAGAAATTCAATTTAACCTGACGGTTGAATTGCTTCTGAAGAGAAGTTGGGTTTGTGGTAAACCTGTAAAAATGGTCGTGTTTAGCCGTAATTGAGAACCGCTAGTAATAGTCTCATATCCATTCTCTAAATTGAAAAATTTCCATTCCTGCATTTGACAAAAGATGTTTTACATCAATGATCTTTGTCTCCCGTTAGAAGTGCATTTCAAACAAGTAGTAATTAGGATTCTTCTTAACAAACCTAGATTACTTGTGTGTTTAATATGTGTAAACAACATCTTGCACTTATATGATTAAATGTCTTCATGCTTCCTTAAATGCTCAATGCCTACTTGCTTAATTATTGAATGCATGTTCATTAGAAAGATCTTGCTTTGAATTAGCTTTTCTAATGTCATATTCTTGATATATGTCCTTGATACATGCTCTTATGTGCTAAATGTCAACATGTTTTACTTAATGCTTGTCTTCATAGTAATCATGTTTTGTATGTGATGAGTGTGCAAATACTCATCATTTTTATCACAATTAAACTGCCAAAACATCTGAAAACACACAAAAATACCCTAAAATATATAAAATATCATAAAAACATGTTTTTATGTGTTTCAGATACAAAAGGATTGAAAACTGATGAAAAACAGTCAAGTTTGCACAATTGACAGTTTCAGTCCCTAAACTTTCACAAAATGGCAAAACTAGTCCCTGGTATTTCAAAACATGAAAAATATCATCAAAGGTCCTTTTTAATTCACAAGTTGTCAAAAGAAACCCTTTAAAGTCAAAAATTGTAAAATGACAACTTTGGTCCCTCAAGTTTGAAAAATGACA
>LBNU01014391.1:0-41725 GCA_014162995.1 Artemisia annua | reverse complement strand
AAAAGTCAAAATCACCTTCAATCCCATTTTGGTGAATCTGTGTTGGATGTTTATGTGTCTAAATCATGTTTATGTGTTACCAAGTTGTTAGGATTGCTTAATTTAGTTTCCTTATAGTCTAAAACATCACATTCAGTAAGAAGATCAAGATCAAAACTCATATAAGTCAACTTAGGTTCATAATCTAAAAGTCAAAATTTCATGCCTGCAGTTTTTGAATAAAAAGTAGAATTTTGTCTAGGCTTTATTATTCAAGTTCTTGATTTGTGCTTTTGGATTTTGAAACTTTAGTTGCTTATCTTTCTGTGTGATTTTTGTTGAATTTTTATTTGCTTATCTTAGTGCTTATTTAGACCTTTCTTTTAGCTTAATTTTCAAAATAGTGCCCTGCACCACAGTTTTCTAGCAAGATTCATAAGCTTCTCTAGAGCTTATTACTTGGACTTATTATCTGTTTCTTGGCTTTTTGGAAAGCCAAGCAAGTGAACTTGTTAGTTGAATGCTTATTTTTTAGTTTCTAGCTTATTTAGTAGGGCTGCATAAGCCATTTTGATTTGCTTTTTCTGTGAAATTTGTTTAAGTGTGCAGTTAAACACCCCTTTTCTCAAGCTTGTGCAGAGCTTATTTGTGACCTTTAGCTTATGTGTTTTAGCTTTTTGAGAAGCTAAGCAAGCTAACTCAATAAGCCAGTGCTTATTTTCCCATTTCTAGCTTATTTGGTAGGGCTGCATAAGCCATCTTTGTTTGTCTTTTCTGTGTAGTGATTTAAGTACTCAGATTTTCACCAATCTTCATAAGCCTCTCACAAGCTCAATATTGAACCATAAGCTCTGCTTATTGGCTTATTTTGTAGCTTGCCAGGTGTGCTTCAAGTATCAAAAGTCCTTTTTGATATTAGAGCTTATCTGTGGGTCCTACATTAGCTAGAAATAAGCCCTTTAGGCTGTTTTTGACTGTGTAAGCCTTGAAAGTGCTTATTGGCTTATTCCAAGCTATTCAGTGCTAATCATTGCACACTCTTGCTCTTTTCCAGTTCCTTAGCTAGCATACATACTATTTTATCTTTTGTTTTCAGTATTAGCTTATTCCAAGCTCATTCTAGCCCAAAAGCTCACACTGTTGAGCTCATAAGCTCATTTCAGCTTATTTTTAAGCTTGGTAAAAAGTGTTTTCATAAAAGTTGTCTATTTTCATCATATTAACAAGTCTCAAAAAGAAAATTCCAAAAATAATCACTTTTTAATAAAAGTGATAGTTTCTATTTAATATTTTTAATTTTTCTTAATTTTCATTTTCTCTTTTTAAATCTAGTTTAATAACAACCTGTTTTTATAATTTTTAAAATTAGTTTGTCACCTTAGGTATTTGTAGTAATTTTCTCAGAATTTTATTTTTCTTTTTAATATTTATTAGATTTAATATTAGTTAAATTAGTAATTAAGTCAAACTGTTTAGGTAATTAATTCTGTAATAATTTGTTAAACAGTAGGTAGTTTTTATATTTTTTCTAGGTTCTAAATAATATTTAGTATTTTAAGTAATTTTCTTATAATTTTTACTGTTCATATAGTATTTATTATAATTAAAACAGTTTAATTAATAATTAGTTAATATTAATAGATTAAATAGTTTTTATATTAAATAATTAACTAGGATAAGTTTTTATAATTTTTATAAGTTTAATAAGTTTATTAGATTCTGTAAAAATTAATTTTGTAATTTCTACTGTTCACTTTGTATTTCTTTTAATTAATATAGTTTAAATTAGTTATAATTAATAAATAAGTAAATAATTAGTAAAATAGTTAAATAATAATTTTTATAAACTTTTTATAATTTTTTAGGATTCCTGTGATGGTTAATTAGTTTTATAAAAGTTTTCTTAATTATATAAGTCATTTTGCTATATTTAGTAATTTTAATTAGTTAAATAGTTAATTAATACATAAGTAGTTATTAATTAAAATTAAATCCACAAAAAGACAAAAAGATGTATTTTTAGTTTTTATATTTATTTCTAAGTTATTTTTAGTATTTTAAAAATACATTTTCATTTTCTTAGTTTTAATTTAATATTACATTATTAGAGTTAATTTAAGTTACATAATAATTATTATAAATAGATAATAAGTAGTAATTAATTAATAATAATTATATAACTAGTATAATAATTATATTTTAAGTTCTAAAATAGATTTTACACATTTTTAGATTTTTCTAAGTTTTTAGTTTATTTTCTAAATCAAATTTCATTTTCTTTTTAGTTTATTATATTAATAATAAGTAATAAATAGTTAATAATTAATAAGTAGTAATTAAATAATAATATAAATAGTTTTAATTTTCCAAATTTTATTTTAAGTTATTTTAGATTTTTAGAAATTAAATTTGCAAGTTTTTAGGATAATCTTTTACTTTTTGTAATTTTAATTTGATTTAGTAATTATAAATAGTTTTTAAGTAATAATAATTATATAAATAATTAGTTAAATAGATTTTTAAGTTTTTAATTATTTTCTAAGTCATTTTACATTTTTAGAATTTTACTTTTATTTTCTAAGTTATTTTCTAACTTTTTAAATAATTTGTATTTGTTTTTAATTTCTTAAATTTAGTATTTCATTTTCTTTTTAAATTTTCATCATCATCATTTTTAAGTTTAGTTTTCTATTTTTATCTTTTTTAATTTGCATTTAAGTCGCCTTAAATCACTAGATTTTTCACCTTAGTTATAGTGATTGATTTTTGTCTACAACACACACACCATATTCTATTCAACATTCTTTGACTCAGGAATCTTTTTCATTCACAGGATATCACACTCCAGGGAATATAACGAACCCGGGGAATCATTGTATTCTCCAGGATACATTTGCATTGCGTCTCTGAGCTGTTTTGACTTTCTGTTGACCAAATCCTTGGTTGACAAATAAGTTGACCGTTTGGGGAGCGATCACTGTACCTCCTTGAAAGCCTTTGCATCCATTGAGGTTGACACACAATCGTCACCACCAGCAACAACATCTCCATAAAGTTGATCCCACGCATATTGTAACTCTAGAGACGGTTGTTTTTTTTAAAGTTTTTTAAAATTCGGGTCCTCCTACACAATTTAATGGTGACCCATTAGAACTCAAAATGATTATAGCAAGAATATGATATTTTAGTTTTAAAAGGGCTATTATTAGTTTACCTTAATTTTCATGTCCCACCACTCATCTGAACAATCAAGTTTATTCGCATTTGCATCCTATCCTAGACCCGTTTCGCCATTCTTTAGCAACGTCCAGAGATTGTACTCTCTCTTCATTCCGTCAAACTTGTTCTTTAAAGCCTTTTCACTAACGAACGTGCGTTTAAAAAGTGTTGCAAATTTTGGTTGAATCTCAACCCATTTAAACTGGACATTTCGACCATGGTCGGTTACATATATGTTCAGAAATTCACACAAGGCTAATGTTTCCTCTTCAGACCATTTGTCTTTTTTCGCCTTTTTATTACTTGGCGCCATCTAGAAATGTATTCACATAATAGCAACATATTAAAGAAAACAATACACCCAAGCTAAAACCTATAACTAATCAAATGAGATCATGGCCAATGCACAAACTAAATGCTATACATATACAACCACATCATGTATGTTTAAGCCATATCAATTATGTTTATTCGATAGAAAAGCTATTACTCATATTATTAACCAAGCCCAACGCAATCACTAGACGTTTTCTACACATAGAACTTCTACATAAACCTAACGAAAATCAAACACAACTACTGTCAATTTTACAGTCCTCAAGTAAGGTACCTTAGGATCAATAAACCAAACTTATCTGTAACTAAGCTAACTGTTTCAAAAGCATCTTCAATTAACCAATCTACATCCATGGTTCCAGTGACTTTTGGATTCTCAAATGTAAATATACGAGCATTGAAAGTGTTGTCTAATTAACATATGCATTCAATGACTAATAAAGTATTACATATAACATAATAGGTTTTCACATGCATGTATATATATAAATATAACTACAATAATTTTTCATTCATACTAAAATATATGTAGATGCAGGCATCGCAAGATGAGATTTATGTTAGAATAATAGTAATGTAACAAATAAGACATTATAAATGCAAGGAGTCAATTACAGTCCCCAAATCAATCGATCATATTTTAATAACCAAGTCAAAGAAACATATGATATTTTGTCTCAAAAGATTAGCAAAAACTTTCTTACGTAAAGATAGAAGATCAACAAAACTATGGTGAAAACGAAGACGCACCTGGGTGATCAATTTTTGGAATATGTTATTACGTGATTTTTTTTGCAGTTGTTGAAGAGAACAAATTAGGGTTGTGGGGAAGATAGTTTTTACGTGATTTTTATACAAGGTTAGAGGGCATAGGGGTAATTTAACTTTTTAACAACTCTTCAATGTTTAGAACGCTCTTTCTTGGAGCTATTTATTTTGGAGCTGTTAAATAGAATTAAAAGCTTATAGCTTGCATATCCAAACCGAGCTATTAAATATGAATGAGCTGTTTATTAGAATTAAAAGCTAATAGCTCCCTCAAACAGCTCTTACCAAACTGGCCCTAAGAATAAATAGTCTTATTTTTTTCAATTGTTTTTGGTTAATTTAAAATGTTGCTGAAGCCTTATACATTTATGATATGTTATTTTGGATATGATTATATAATTAAATGCATATCTAAAATATTAACATTTCCACTTAACATATGTAGTGTGCAAAGAGCTATGACAAATAGAGTAGCATTATCAACAAATTGAACTTAAAAAATGAACAAGCATTTCTTATAAGATACATCTCACAAATTTAATTTTCCTCAACTAAATGATTACATTGTACGTTATCATCAAACCTGAAATTTAAAACTACGCAATTACCAACGCCAAAAACAAGAAAAAAAAATGTACACACTAAAATCACATGTATTTATTTTTTTAATTATCTGCTAAGTATTCTCTATACTATTTTTCAAGATTCTTTCCAAGAAGATTTTCAAATATTTTTATATACTTCTTCGATTTTTCCAAAATCGGCCGAACCCTCTTCTCATAAACCCTCCTAGCCTTCCTCAAACACTTATCATTCACCTTCTTCATTTTCTCAACCTTATTTTTCAACCCTTAACATGTTTCTCATCAATCGATTTCCAAAACGTGGCAAAAATACTCATGATTAAAGATTTATCAAATCTGAACTGTAAAGGAATATTTTTGCCACAACTCGACGTCTGATGGATCGGATTTTACTCCGTCCACCCTATCTTTATAATCAAAAGCAGAGTTAACACCATTTGTAACCATTTTTGGATTACATGTTTTGAGATATATTTTCCTTCTCTTCATTGTTTCTGTTTGTATTTGTGAAAATAGTTTGGTTTTGAATTTGATACAAAAGAGTGTTTATATAGGAGAAAAATATGTGTAGTTGAAGCCAAATTAAGGACTGGTCTAATATATAGACAAAGAAAGAATTTAATAATTTTACCTAGAGATATGTGTCAATTCAATATAATAAAAAGTACTATAGTAATTTTGTTATTTGAGGCTAGCGTGGTCAAAGTATATAATGAAATTCAATTATTTAAAAAAAATAATAATAAAAATAGCATTTTCCTCGTACATAAAAAAATGTGCCGCATTAGGGCATTTGTTAATGATTTGCACACTCTTATTTTTGATTTGTACACTCCAAAGTATGCTTTAAGCAGTTGACATTTATCATATGCTGCTTTTTAAGATTGTACATCAAAGTGTGCGGATAAAAAATGAGAGCATGCTATATTTTATCCACTCTTGAAAATTCTTTACCATGGTTAGTCACACAAGTAATAATGATTGTCAAGTCATTGCAGCTGACAACCATATCAAATCAAAGTAGTAGCCGCCTACAAAACGTGCAGTCTGAAGCAAACAATGTCATCATTAGATTCCTGCAACATTTGTGATAAATATAATTATGGTATAGAGCGATTAAATGGATATTTTTATTAAAATAATCAAACAATGCGATATAGTTTGATTGTTTGAGAATTTTCTTTTAATATTTAGCCGTAAACAAACTTTCTGATAACATTGTGCATATTATACAATCTTTTAAAAAACATATTAATCTTCATTGATATATGTTTGAGATTTGAAGTATATGGATAGCAACGATCATAATCGTTCATACGTTAGCTATAATACGTTTCTGATACATTAAATGCAAACTTTTACGTTTCTAACGAACTAAAACATACGATTATAATAAAAATATTATGTTTCTAATATGTGTCCCAAACTATTAGCCACATTAATAATCGTTTTCTTATATTAAAATTTTCGCCTGTGACATTGCTATACAAACTGATGCATTTCTGATACATTAAATACAAATTTTGTGATAAACATGTTAGCTTTCTGATAAATATATTGCCTTTTTGATAAATATGCTATATTGGTAATCACGTTACATTTCTGAAAAGAAAATCACAACTAGCTTCTTCTTACAACTGATTCTACGACAAAACATAGCCCCTCTTATAAACAGCGGGTTCTGTCATGCACTTGAGCCTCTCAACAAAAGCGATCTTTTCACGCATGCCAGCCTCTCGAGATGTAGGATCATTTTTTTGGGATATTGAGTTTGACCCTCTGGCTTCTACAAGCTCTGGAAGCAATTAAAACTGATTCTATAACAAAATAGAAGAAAGGGAAAAATCATAAAAAATTGATTCTTTGTTGTAAATGTCTTCAGTCAAATTTCTTGAGGAATGGGAACTGCACAACTCAGCGAACAACCTCCGATCAAGCATATTAGCACAAAATGAAGACAAAATACCTGTGGGAGCAGAAAAATCAGATAATCAAAATGGCCAACTCAATATTGACTAAATCAAAAGCAAAATTAACACCATTTTGTACAATGATCTCATTATCTTTTTTGTTATATACTTTTATGATAACCATGTGTGTGTGTTTTTTGATTTGAATTATAGTGAGTGGATCGATGTAAAATCAGATGATAAAGGGTATTTAAATAAAAATTATTTGTTAGTTGTTGAAGAGAAGTAAAATGATTATAGTTAACTTAGCAAAACAAAACGTTTTTGGAGGCCCAAGCGATCACCTTACAGCCCATAAAGACCCAATACGAGGCCGACTTTATAATTTTCTTTTCGTAAATTACAAAAAATAAATGAGATCAACGATAACTAAAAACAGGTCATATTATTTTTGATATATAATTTTAAACTTTAAACACCTACGACCAATCTAACAAAAATTAAACCCAAAACCCCGTACTAAAATGAATAAAAATATGTATATTTTTTCAAACAAAAACAATCTAAAATAATAAACCCAAAGACTTTGTGTTCTTTTTTTATTGAGTTAGAATTCAAGTGTTTATGTTATAGCAATCGACTTGAAAGATTCATCAACTCCAACATTTCAAGATGTCACAAAGGCAATCAAAAAGAAAACAAACACCATATTTTGTTTAGAGTGAAAGAATGACTGAATGTGTGTAAGATTATGAAATTAAGTTGTGTACATAACAAACTTAAATTGAAGTACAAAAGTACAAAAAACTTTTAAAAAAGTAATCTAAGAAAAATTAAATCAATGTAAATCTTTTTATATACTTTTTTCAATTTTACAATCTCATTACAGATTTCGAAACATGTTCCTCACCAATTGATTTCCAAAACGTGGTAAAAGTACTCAGGCACTGTGCCATCTCCAATATCATCAAATCTGAACTGAAAAGGAATACGTTTCCCATAACTCGATGTCGGAAGGATCGAATTTCGCTCCGATCACGCCTTCAATATAAACAAATCAAAAAATACTTGATAATTTAATTACTAGAAGGTTACGAAAAAACATAACTATACCTGAATTAACGGAAAAGTACCCTTTGGTGAAGATATCAAAAGCACACTTAACACCATTTGCAAACATTTTTTTATTACATTTTTGACAATACATTTTCCTTATCTCCATTGTTTTTACTTGCATTAAAGAAAATAGTTTGCTTCCAGGCTGGATCCAAGATGGTGTTTAAGTAGGAGAAGAAATGAGAAATAATTTAATAATTTTGCTTAGGAATTTGTGCAAATACGAATAGCCTGGGCAAAGTATATGTCAAATTTTATTCCCTCCATCCCAAAAAATAAATCCATATTTGACTTTTCAAAGTTTTTTGTTTTTTACTTTTACCGTATACTTAATGAAAAGTATACCCAAAAAAGGTAATAATTACTAACAGTTGTATTTTATTGACAATTTGTAAACGTAAATGTTAAATATTATGCATATGTAAAACTACAAATGTGATAAGTATAAACCAACACCCCGGTAATGATAAAAGTCAAGTCATTATTGCCGACGGCCATATCAAATCAAACAGTAACCGCCTAGAAAATGTGTTGACTGAAACAAACAGTGTCATTATTAAATTCCTGCAACATTCATTAACACAAAACATACGTCATCTGTAAGAATATCACTACCCTTTATTAAAAAACCATAACAATTTCTGATACAATAAAGTTTAAGTTTCTAATAGGCCTATAATGTTTCTGATGCACATATACAATTTGTTAATTAAGTATCGACGACCTCATTTGTTGTGGCATCTTCAACAAATATATTGGACTCATTGCCCATTTTATTATAAAAGTTCTTTTGATATCCATAACTAATAGTCTACTTGAAAATTACCGGATTTGAAGACCAAATTGTACTAAAAAACTAATCAAACAGAAATCAAACTTGAATTAATGTATATATTTTTAAACCTGAAACTAATCTAACAAAAAAATTAAACGTATTACAGATTTTTGCTAAGAATATAGAATCAACACATTGATAGCCAATCGAAATTTAAAGTAAGCAACGTTCGTGCCAATTTTTCTTTTTTGACAGACTTTCTAAACATACACCTCTCGAGGACGTTAAGATAATTGGAAATACGAGATAAAATACGTGTATCTGATATTGCTATGCAAGTTAATAAATTTCTGATACATTCACGGTTATATTTCTGATAAGCATGTTATGTTTCTGACAAGCATAGTATCATGATATAGACAATAGATAATTATTTCTTGCAAAAATATGTTTCTCATACATAATATGAATGTTTACATCCATCACTATCATCAAATCTGAACTTTATCTTTTTTACCAGCAGCATCTCCTTGCCCAATAATTAAATCCACAAAACTTGCTTCAAAACCACGATATTTACCAAATGTGATGGAAGGTACCAAGGGATGTCAAAAAATCTTCAGCCAAGATTTTTGAGGAAGGGGAACTGCATGACTAAGCGAACACTCCCGGATGCAGCATTTAAGCACGGACTGAATAGAAAAAATTTGTGTTAACACACAAATAAGAGGATCAAGATGGACAAGACCATCTTAAAAAATTGGCTGAATCAAAAGCAGAGTTAACACCATTTTGTACAGCGATCTTATTTTTTTTTATTACAATATCTTTTTCTAATAACCATTTGTGTGTGTTTTATGATTTTAGATGGTATGAGGTATTTAAATAAAAAGAAAGTGTTGTTTATGAGAGATAAATAATTCAAGTTTACTCTGCAAAAATAATTTAATATTAATAATACCTAACATAGTTGATGCCATAATATGATTTTTTATGTATTATCTAACAACATTAGATGCGCAGGCCCAAATGTGCATAACACGATTTTTTTTTTATTATTTATATATGGGCTAAGGGCCAATACCACATAAGAGTAACATGTTTCTTTATGTGTTTTATAATGTGACATATATCAAAATTATTAAAATACAATCACAAATATGAAATGAAAAATTTAAAAACGATAATTATCTTAACAATATCTTTTCTATATGTTGAAATATATTGTCTCAAAAAAGCGATAGTTATCTTCACGATATTTTTTCTATATTTAAATTTAAGTTATATCTACATAAACACAAAAAGTAATCACCCTAATTACTTATAACGAGTTTTTAACAATATCTATTGTTACTATGGGAATCACCAAAAAAAAAAAAATAATACGGATGGAGTGATATATAAAAAAGAAACTAGCAATGATTGTGATTATGGGTATTGTCAATGTGAATGCATAAGCGATGAATGTATTTGCTTAATAAACGCTTGCAACAGTCCATCTGAAGAAGAAGTATAAATACATGTTTTGAATTTTGTTATAATTGTATTTATGTCTTTAAAAATAAAATCCATTAGTTTTATCTTCAAAATTTTTCGTTTGTCAGGCTCGAACGAAGTGGGAAAAACTACCAAAGCATATGGAACTTAAAGCCTTTTGATCCTGATAAAGAAGATGTTAAAAGTGAAAAAAATGAATCTGATAAAGGAGAAGATATGGGGAAAGATGTTAAAAGGGAAAAAATTGAATTTGATCAAGGAGAAAGTGCGGACAAAAAAGATATTGGTCGTTTTGCAAATGCATCTGCTGTTGATGTTCATCCATACTTTGAGCCTACTGAGGAAATGGATCCATATTTACTTAGAAGTATAGTGGAGGAGTGCAATCATTGTGAGTGTTCTTATTGTTCACCTCCCACACCATAATTATTTTGAATTTTATTTTGAATTGCTTGAGTATTTTGGCTAGAAAATACTGTTTGTTTTCGTTTGGGACAATGGTTTATTTTAATTATATTATGTTTTATCTTAAGGAGAATATATTTGGATTTATTATTGCACGATATTTATGAAGTTCCTTATATCATATCATATTTCATAACAATATTAAAAGTATAACCAAAGGCCCGTGACATATTTTTAAACCTAAAGCTAATCTAACAAAAAGTAAACCCAAAGCCCCGTGCGTGCACGGGGATCTAAAACTAGTAACACAAGTGATAGGATGATCATTTTATTGCTTAATGATTAGTTGATAATTGATTTAAGACAATGTTTGCTACAAATAGGAAGTGAGCTGAGTAAACATAATTTGAAGTTGATGAAGGTTGTTGGAGCGGCACACTCATCAAAAGCAAGTGCCACTAAGTCATACAAGGCAACAACGAGTCAACGACACAATCTTATCGGATGATAGATTAACGAGATACAAGAGCCGGTCAACAGAGTAAATAACCATTCAAAATGAAAACAAAAACCACAAATTTCGCAACGAGTTAATTCAGCTCATAAACTAATAGAGAATAGAGTAACTTATTTAGGGCATCCACTATGATGGTTTATAGAAAGATGAAGAGGTCCATAATATTGTTAACCATAGTGGACATCAATTTCATGTTTATATGGCATGAAGAGGTCCAATATCTTAGACCTTTTCACAATTTAATGCATTGAGTTATGTTATATATTTATAAAGCTTTAACAAGTTTATCTATAGTGGAAATAAGTTTATAAATCTAAAAGGTTTATATATTTGTGATGTGTCATAATTATAAACCTTTGTAAATAACCATTCAAAATGAAAAAAAAAAAAAAAAAAAAAAAAAAAACCCACAAATTTCGCAACGAGTTCAGCTCATAAACTATAAACTAATAGAGAATAGAGTAACTTATCTATACTATCTATAATGGAAAAATAGTCAAACTTGAAAAAGTTGAGTCTTGAAAGTTGAGTATTGAAAGTCAAATGTGAGAGAAAAATAATGTAATTAATACTCTTATTAAAACACCCCATTACTTAAAATTACAATGATTTATTCACATTGTACAACCAATTAAAAACATATCTACCAAATTAAATACAACAAATTAAAACACAAACCGGGTTGACCCGGGACGCTTCAAACCCGCCGGGTTGACCCGGTTTAATTTGACCCGTTTTCGACCCAACCTAGCAAGTTCACCCGGTTTAAATCGACCCATTTTTCTACTGGAACGGTTCAACCGGTTGAACTACCCGGGTCGAACCGGGTTTCAAAACATTATCCATTACTTAAAAGTACAATGATTTATTCACATTGTACAACCAATTAAAAACATATCTACCAAATTAAATACAACCAATTAAAACACAAACCGGGTTGACCCGGGACGCTTCAAACCCGTTTTTCGACCGGAACGGTTCAACCAGTTGAACCACCCGGGTCGAACCGGGTTTCAAAACATTATGTTTAATTCCCAAATCTTCAAACTTTTATTATTTTTTCGTTTATAACCTATAAACTTTTGTTTATCAATAAACTATCTGTCGTTATAAAATCCCGTTACTATACACGGGTACTCGTCTAGTTTTAGTTCATGAAGTAGCAAGCCATCAAACACAATGATTAGTGTGGAAATGTAATGAGTTCAAGGGTTTGGTTGGTTTCTTGCCATGAATCAACATGTTAAAAACTACGAGTACTGTATTAAAAAAGTCAATATTTTGACTAATTATTTCACTTGAAAGTCAAAATTGATAAAAACTCAAAACTGAACCTATTTATAACCTCCCCGTTGCTACTTTCATCTATCTTCATCAGCTCTGACATACAAAATTACTGTAGAGTTATATATTCAGTCAAACGATCAATATTCACATTAGGGTTATGTGATCGAAGTGATGGAATTCAAAGCACGCGATTATAGAAATGAAGATGAATTGTATTTACTTAAACGACTTTCAGTTACTTCTCATCCTTTATCATCAATTGCATCTCCAGATAACCAGGTACTCTCATCATTATTTATTTTTAGGGATTAGGTCGTAGAATAGCAATGTCGGAGGTATGACACGTCATCGTCACATACCAAATTGGAACACTTATGAAAGTTCGTTACATTTCTATAACTTTTTTAAACTTTGCGTACCAAATCGGTACATTCGGAAAAGTACATTGCTATTTTTCGACCTAATCCCTTATTTTTATTTACCAACCTACTCGAATTCGAGCATTGTTATTAATTACAACTAATTCGATGCTAATGTGAAAGTAACACTACTAATTACAACTAATTTATGTAGATATTTACCAATGGGCCTCTGGTCTAGCGGTATGGAGGTTTTACCCTCGTCTCAAGTTCGAGTCTTGTCTAGGGCGAAAGGGGTTTCCTCCCTCGTGCGTAAAGGGAAGGGTGCCATTGCCTGCTGGGCTTGACCCAACCTGGTTGTGTGGGCTCGCTACGGCTAGGGGCCATGTAGCCACAATTGCCGTCCAAAAAAAATATATATATATATTATGTAGATATTTAATTGTAATGTTGTGTATAACCGATGTTTAATGGTATATATATCAAAGTTATCACAATAAATATCATGTTGATGCTAAGCTTGATAAGTTCAAATGACAGGAGGATCATGGGAACATTGAATTCTTTGATCCATTACGAGGGATATCAACAGAAGTCGTGGAGCCTGTCGAAGATATCACCGTTGCAGAAAAACCCGCTACTAGTCAAGCAACCGCTCATTTCTCTGCAAAAGAATGGGCGTCTTTTAATAAGCTATTAATGCAGAGATTTCCGGTGCCGAAACTGATATCAGTTTCTGTGGTAACTTTTTTTAAACATCATGGTAACTCACGCTGCTCAGGCGTATGTTAATTATGCGAAGTTTTGATTTTCCACTGCAGGTGACGAGCAAGACTCTAAAAGGCAAGAAGGTAATCGGAGAACTACCTGTAAATAAACAGTCAGATGAGCTGAACGAATCTCAAAAGCTGACTGAAGGAGGACTTAAGACTGTAAGCCAGCAAGAGTTTATCAGACGATTGCATGAGCTTAAAGGCGAGATTAAGCGGTCTTGGAATTCTGATGATCGTGTAACATCATTAAATCTGTCAATTAAGGTAGCTCCTCAATTCAATACTGCAAGAACCAGTTTCTGTCAGTTTTGAAATATTAGATAAAATGAGTGGGCTTAAGCCGAATATAGTTTTTTGATTTTATATTTTTTTCATCACACTGCAGGTTGCTAAGCTTCTGATGGACACTTCCGTGGCACAATTTTATCCAACGTTATTTGTTCTAGCTACTGATATACTGGACATGCTAGGTGGCATGGTATGGGAGCGGATTAAGGAAAAAGCCGAGTTTGCAGATAATGGAACTAGAACATGCAGTTTATCAGGTTTTTATACTTAGCCATGTATGTTTTTTCCCCGTGGGAAGTATAGCACTAACACACACCTTGCTACATAAAACAAAAGTACAATTTGCCACACTAACAATGTTTGTGACCGTGTACGAGCTACAAATACTAAATATAATCTGTCAAATACTTATCAGTTTTCACACATATTTTGGCTGATGTGGGCATGGTTTTAGATGAGACATTTGGTTGTGTACATTCAGTATAGTTTTGTGTAGAATTGTACGTCATCTATGATTTTCGTCTTTAAGAACTTCTAAACATCATCACCTCTGAGGTACTCACTGTTAAGCTAAGAGGTAAGAGTATATGGTTTGTGCAGGCTGATCCTAATGATAGTTGGGGTTGGAAGAACATTCTGAGCATTAGAGATAAACTTAGGAGTTTTGTGGTGTATAAGATCGGGAATGGTAGTAATACTTCTCTGTGGTATGACAATTGGAGTCAAATAGGACCTCTGATCAATCATTTAACTCATAGGGATCTCTATAAAGCTAGACTTGTGGATAGTTTGAAAGTTAGTGATATGGTAAGCAATGGGAAATGGAAATGGCCTAGGGAGTGGTTTGGGTTGTTTCCTGAAATTACTAATCTTGCTGACCCAGTCCTAGACCCCATGAAAGAGGATAAGTTGTTGTGGAAATTAACAAATGGTAAGAAGTTCCTTTATCTGTTGAAGATACTAGTTATAATGCCCGCGCACGCGCGGGTTTTTTTTAAAAAATTTTGAATGGTATATTTTTATTTATTAAAAAACAAATAATTTAATTTTTATTTTGCTTGATTTATGATTTTTAATTGTAGTTTTTTATGATTAAAGATAATCATTTAAATCTTATCTATATTTTTTGTATTTATCTTCTACTTGTATAGTATATCAACAAAACGAATTTAAAAACTTATAAATTAAATAATAATTAACATATTACCCAATAAGGAAATATTCTTTTTTTTCAAAATGACAAAGTACCCACTAGGGGTTTTGTTTTATTATATAAGAGATTAGTGGTGACCTTAGAGATAATGTCCCTGTTGTGCAATGGTGGAAACTGGCTTGGTATTCAC
This sequence comes from Artemisia annua, assembly GCA_014162995.1. Lineage (NCBI taxonomy): Eukaryota > Viridiplantae > Streptophyta > Magnoliopsida > Asterales > Asteraceae > Artemisia > Artemisia annua. Next base: position 26,569 of record LBNU01014391.1, on the reverse strand, counting down.
CATGCATCCCTAAGCATTCATTTATCCTTTGGCTAGCTATCCTAGAAAGGCTTAGTACTCAGGACAAATTAAGTACTTGGGGAGTTGGGGTATTGCTGCTCCAAATATGTGTATGCTTTGTCATCAAGGGCTGGAAATTCATGATCATTATTTTTTGGATGCACTTATTCTTGGAAGGTTTGGAGGTATTTACAGGGCTTTATTGGTCTTCAAAACACTTCTGCAAGATGGTCTGATAGTGTACAAATCATGTCTCAGCTCTCACATAGTAATAATATCTGGAGTATTACAAGAAGACTTGTTTTTGCAGCCTGTGTGTATTGTTTGTGGCAAGAAAGGAACTACAGAATTTTTAGAGATGAGAGTAAAACATGGGAAGAAACTGCTAAGAGAGTTTTGGAGACAGTGAACGTAAGAACCATGGGATTGAAAGTCAAAAATAGTTTGGTCATTAGGGATTTTGAGCTAAAATGGAATGTGAAACTACATAAGGGGTAATGCTAACTGTTGGAGCTGTGTTGGTTTGGAATTTTCAAGATGGTGAATTTGTTCTCAGTTTTTCTATATCATGGCAGTTTTAAAGGAGTGTTTGGGATAAGAAAAATTAATGAAAGAATAATTGCAGACCACTACAGTGGGACAGTACCTTGTATCTTGGAGTTTTAACTAGTGTGACTGTACCTATTTGAGAATCATATGCTTCCCAATTTGGCCTTGGAAGGAAATTGGTAAGCTATGGTGACCAATAGGAGGTCTAATTCAGTATAAATGTACCATAAAGTAGGGCTGTTCACTGTGAAGGGTAAGTGGTTTGGGTGGATGGTGTATGTTGGATGGAATAGAGAGGTGTGACAGATGAACCTTCTTGGTCCATCCTATACACTGTCAAAGGAGGTGAGGAAGGTTCTAATTGAGGGTGTGTGTTCCCTACATAGTGATGCCTAGCCAATTGTCCTTAGATTCAATCAAGTGAGGATGAAGCTGGTTGTTTGATTCTAGGGGTGAAAGGTTAGGAAATGTAACTATGTTAGGTATAGCCCCTCAATTAGTGTGAGTGGGGGCTATATATTGCTTGATGATGCCTTCTCAATTAACAGCTCAATCTATTGTGGATGTAGGTTGAGGCTGGATTGAGTTAGGAAATTCAGTCAAGAAAATATGGTCATTTGGTGTATTTAATGGTGAATTTGAAGCTGCAAATTGTCTGTGATACTGCAAAGTTGGTGTTTGGTTTTGCTTGCAGACTTCTGAATGTTGTGCTGTCTGAGATATTTCATTAGTGTTGTCTGAGATTGATTCTTAGTGTTATCAGAGATAGTATCCTGTATTTTTAGTCTTGTTTCTAGTATGGAAAGTATAGAAAGAGAATAGGCATGTCTATTCTCTTGTTTCCTTGATGTAAATTGTCATTGTGTTTATTAATATAAAATTCACCTTTTGCACCAAAAAAACATCATCACCTCTGAGTCGTAACCTCACAAAGATTTTTTGCCACAGCTGAAAGATATATGACCTGTTTCAGATGACTTTGAAGCAAATAATATATGCCTTGAAGCCAGAGAGACCTGCAGTAACTGGTTCAGAAAAATTGCTTCCATTCAAGAGCTTCTTCCACGCATGTGAATCTCTTATCTTAATCTTTCATTTGGTACATTTAGCGTTAATATTATAATGGTTTAAATTAATGAGATAAATTGATATTTCGTATTTGTTTGCTTCATATATCTGATATATTCTTACTCCATGTATAGCATTCTTGCTTAACATTGTTCTTTGAATAATTTGGTATACCAGATACTAATTTGAGTATTTGACCTTTCTTTTTTAGATATCTCGAGCTTGCAATATTCCCATGCTGGCGATTCCTGGATGATCATGTTATGGATAAACTCATGCGATTGGTTATGATGATAAGAGGGATTGCTGATCCGTTGGCATCAGCCTACTGTCGCTTCTTTTTAATTCACTGTGCTCAGAAACTTCCCAACTGTGATAAAGGTACATTACTTATAGAATCATATCTATGTACACCCGTGTATATACATATATATTTATATAATGAAAAAGAGTGGAATACTGCATATATTACTTGTATGTAGTATCTAAGATGGGAATTTGTGACATGTGTGTGTTTATAATTATGTAGGGTACCTGATAAGTTGCATCAGTGACCAAAAAATTGTACTTACACGGATTGTATCTATGAAAGAAACCAAGTATGGGAACTTTTTAGGAGATCAAAAGTTGCTTATTAGCTTGATGGAACCAACAATCGAGTATACTATGAGATGCATTTTCAATGATCCTAACCAGGTTTGTGATATGTTGACCTTATGACATTTCTGGTCTTTTTAATTTCCTAACTAAAACCATCGCTGATATTCACAGGTTGGTGATATGATAGTGAAACTTGATTTAGGGAAGAATACATCGGAATTATCTGGAAAAGTTCCTTGGATATCAATTTTTCTCTATTATTTACTTCGGGAAATACCAACTGAAATAGTTTGTTCTAGTGCTTTAGAATTTCTTCACCTTGTTGACTGCAGCAGTGATTGTTCGTTTGACCAGGTACAGTAATAACTGATCACAGAAGTAGAACTATCAACTTAGTATTTGTACAAAGTTCAGTGTCAGTAGTTTGACTGTTCTTTGTGCAGTGTTTAAATTACAAGATGCTTGGGTTCAAGCTTTGTGAGGGAATATCACAAGTGAACACGGTTGATGCAGTCATTAATGAAGTAATTCAGGTATTTATGTTTTCAATTTCCATTCTTTGCGCAAAGAAACTTAAATGCTCTTATTTTCGTTGTTACATTATTTTTGACCTCCTATTTAGTTTTTGATGCTTTTTTGTTCTCTTCAATGATTCTAATCTGCTAAGATCTGTTTCATTACAAATAGTTGGGATGCTTGCCATACATTATTTGTGCAATGGTTTCACAGTCTACTTAACTCTTAATAAATATCAAATATAACATTTGACATGTCTGAAATGTAAATGTCTGCCATTTTGTTAAATTTTATGATATTTGTATTTTAGGACCCTGTAAACAAGTGACATAAACCTGGTGGTTTTATAACTTTCTTATTTTGTTTTAGGCAAATTGAAAATTTATATATGTAAGAGCAAATATGGTAGGAAACTAGGAATCCCGTGGCCTTTGAGACAAATGGGTATCTAACAAAGTCACTGATATGAGTAGTTTGTAGATTTACAGTTTCAAATATGTCGATTATATCGTGTGACAGCTAGACTAAGGGAGCGTTTCTTTTTTTTTTTTTTTTTTTTTTTTCCTTTTTGTAAAAATATCCTGGTTCAAGAATGTCACTTGTAGTAAAAAGGATAGATGTGAAAACTGTGTTTCATTTTTTTGCTTAATGAATGTTATAAAATTACCTTTTTACCCTTCCATCCAAATAGATCCAACTGTAACCACCCATAAAAACTTCAAGTCAGTTTCCAAATTCACTTTGCTGAAAAAAAGACCACCGATTGTAACTTTGGTCAAGAACCTAAAATCATAAACGAATTTCTTAAAGATTGCTCAATCTCTGACACACAAACTCATGTTTAACAACAAACCCCCAATTTTTTTAGAAACAATAAACACCCAATTTCGACAACATTGAGGCATTGACGGCACCAACTAATTGGAGGCAGCGAAGGAAACGGGAAGAATCATACTTGCTATTTTTAAGTACATGAACAATAAAGTAAACAAGTTTTGCAATTGATGAAGACATACAAAGATCACCAGTGGTGCGGGACGAGTGAAGGTGGTGGCCATCGATGTGGAGGCGTTTGTGGTTCCAATAGATCGACGAGCGATGGTGTTGCGGGTGAGTCCAGGTGGTGGTCGGTGGTGGCTGGTGACATGGTGTGATTAAATGAATAACAATGAAGAGGTTTTTGTTTTTATGGTTAAAAAACAATGAGAATGAAGCGGGTAGAATTGGAATGATCGTGTCCTAGATGGGGGAGCCTCCTCTTTTTACACTCTTCCACATTTAGGATCCTTGTTTGTAATAAGTAAAAAAGAAACAGTCAACTTTCCTGCTTCTATCTAGTTTTGTTTCTATCTAGGACATTAAGTTGAAAATAAACACACCCTAACTGTTAATTGATATCGACTCTTGAACTTATTGAAGTTTCATTTCAGGTTGCTACCAGAAGGAAGAGCCTTAATGAGTACTTGAAGATCTTGGATGCTTATATGGATATTATTCTTCAATATAAGATGGTAAGGTGCTAAGATTTATGACTTACATGATGGAGTTGATATAATTATTTGGCATCAAAATCAAATTTATTTTTGGCATTGACTTTTCATATAGTTTGTAAATTTGAGGACAATAGGCTAATCATCTGCAACTTGCATTATCTTCAGGATGAATACCTAAGCTCCGTTCTAGGTGAAATATTTGAGAGAGTGTGCAATGAAATGGTTACCGAAGATGTACTGGCTAGCCTACAATCAATTATTGTGAAGCTGGTCACACATTTTGATGACATGAAGTATGTTTTTGACCTGGTAAGCTTGTTAACTTGTTATCTATTCCGGACAAAAATTGAAGAAGTTAGAGAATAGAAATAGAATATGTTTAATGTTCACGTGAAGTTTGTATTTACTTGGTCCTCAGTCTATTGTTGGGTCTATCAGTAATCATTTGCTCTTAGGTGATTTCATGCGAAGTATTGGCCTGAAATAAGTTTCTTTTTTCTTACCTCAGAACTATTTTGTTGACATATTAGATGTCATGCATGGGAGCTCTAGAAGCATCGTGAGTATGAACATCCTTACTATTGCCACAAGGTACTGTTTTCTGTTTATTTGATGGATATGTGTATGTTTTGGTAGTATTTCATTATCAAGTTCTGAAAATACTATGGCACTGGTGGTACATTTATATGTCTGTATATGCAAAGTAAAACATATGATTATATTTCTTCTGTTGAATGAAATAATTAATCTTCGGTCTGTTAATTGAGCAGAAATGATCGCATCGATGATCCTACAACGGTAAAACTGCTTTTTGATGTTGCTCAATCTCTTCATGATAATGTTGATTTCTCAAGCACGAAACAAGATGATAATCAACAGGCAGAGCGTCTGATTGCTCGTTTTATTGATAAGGTGCCTCTGCTGCTTCCTATTTTGTCTTTTGGTGTAATTGCTAATTATGTATTGTAAATGAGCAGGGCAAGGTCAGGTAACAGGTTAATTTTGTACAGGCTGGAACGAACTTGGTTGTGTTGTCTGTAAAAACTTATTTTGTTCATTTATTATAACATTAATATTCTGAATCTTTAAATAAAGAATTTTGGAGGTTGTTTGCATTTAAATACATTTTGAGATCTTTCAACTTGTTTGGCTAGTCCAGCCTCATTGACCCTTTTGCTAATAAATAACACATGTCGACCCATTCATAAGTAACGTGTCAAAAGTGCTACTACTGTCTAATCAGTAGTGCATGTATGTTTCGTGTTATCTCATGATGTTCGCTTCATGAATACTTGCAATGTCATGTGAGTCATATTTGGTCTCATTCTGTCATTAATAACTCTATATTGTTGACTCTCCATTATATTCAGGTTGATCATGGTAATGATTTGGATCGCCATTTGACATTCTTGGTTGAGTGTCGTGGAGCATTCAGTAGCATGAATGATTTGAAGGTATTCACTGTGACAGTTAAAAATTGTGGACAATATTTTTGTTTTGCAAAATGGTTTACGCTGGGTGCATGATATTACTGACAAATTGATTTAACTTGCAGGAGTTCCTTGTTCATTCGAGCAATCTTCTGGCAACCAGAGCTTCGAGAGAGAAAAAAGATAATATCAATTTCATCAAATCTTGTATCACTTTCAATGAAGTTACAATACCATGTATTCCATCTTATTCCAGGCAGCTAATCTTATATCTTGAAACCGCAGAGGTAATATACTGTAATCTTAGTTTACTTTGTAGCTTGTTGGTTTTTACAGGAGCACTCACAGGCTTATTAACTTATCATGTGATATCAGGTTTCCCTGTTTGGAGGCTTAATTTCTCATTCGGATGGACTTCTGGATTCCGCACTCAGCTGCTTGCATGATGTGTTGGTAGATGGTTAGTTTCATTTGTTCTTGCTCTAGAGAAGTTTTGATGCATTATCAGTTCTGTTAAAAAAAGTTGGGGTTAATGCATTTACATCCAATTATTCATCCTATTTTCTTTAACATCATTGCAAGTAATGGATATGATATAATGATTACTTTAAGGAGTCTAGTAGGAGCTTTCCCTGTTGGAGAATATGTTAGCGTTATATAGGCATTATTCTTATAAACTTTTTGCATGAATATATTCCTAATTAGCAAAGAAACGTGTTATCTATAGGATCTACAGCCAGGTTAAATTGGGTTATGTTTTATCCATAATTGGTAGAAGTATAGGTTTATCGGAATGCAGAATGGTTTATAAAGGGCAATAGTCGTGCAAAGTGATTTTTAAAAGGCATACAATCTATTAAAATACTTTCTAAAAATTCTGATAATTTATACATATATTATAACCATTTAAATTTATTTATTAAAAATTGAAAAAAAAAAAAAAAAAAAAAAAAAAGTTTGGTCAACTAACGCGTTTTGAACACAAACATTTGACCAAACCTGCCTGCCACACCTATTTGGCCACCTTAATTACTAAGGTAGTTTAATTGGGTATGTAGGGTCGCGGAAATCCAATGAAGATGCTGATGGTATTGTTTCCTTAATGAGAAAGCTGTGCAGCTTCATCTTATTGGTTCCAGGTATTCATATTTGGGTTACTAATCTTGTAATTATTTACTTTAGAAACTTTAAAAATGAATATTTTGTCGGATTTGAGGTTCCAATAAAAATCTTTTTAGTTAACTTATTTGAACTTTAATTTTTAAAGGTAATTCAGAACAAGGAGTTACCTACATCCCCAAGAGCCTATTATCCTTGCTTGATTCCCAATCATGGTTAGGCTTCTATCTCCCAATTTGATAATAAACTCTTACATTCATTTATACCTTGTTCATTTTTTATTACAATTTTGCAGGATTACACCAAAACTAAGGATAAGAGTCTTATGTTCACTTCTTTCATTAGCTGCAACATATTCTCAAAATGAACTCCCATACCATGCAATTCATGAAGAGGTGATTCTGCACTCCTATTTATGGAATTTACCAAATAAATGAACAAGTCATTCCATGTAAGGGAGGTGGCAAAATGGGTGGGTGTGGGTCGGGTCTCAGAACAAAACTTCTAAATTTGTCCTGGTATCAAATATGAGTACAGTATTTAATATATTTAAATCATAATCAAGTTATTACAATATTTAATTTATTTAAATCATAATCAAGTTATTAACTAAAATGAATTTGGAGATTTATGCATCGGGTGGGTGAGGGTCGGGTCTCAAATATTTTGTTTTAAAATATCTGAGTCTTTTTCTGTGTGTCTCAAATGTGAGTAGAAAATCTAATTTATTACAACCAATAATCTAATTTTCAAATTAAATTGATTTAGGAGATTTATGCTTTATAACACATTATGGGCGACTCGTGGCTTGTTACCGGTTTCCTTTAACAATATTCTAACTTTATTTACCCATTAGTGACCTCGACCGACCCATTCCTAAGTAAATGGATCGATGTTTACCATGTTTGCCACCTCTCCATAGAGTATTCAGTTTCAACTTCAGTATCCTTGTATAATTTATGGTCAAAATTTTAGTAAATCCGAAACAACACTGAGATCTAACACTTACTTTCAGGTTATTGGCAATGACCGTTTATTTTTTGGTCATGCAATGTATTCCCAAGAACTTGGGTCGTTCTCTGGTGTTCTACTTAATAACATAGTTGATACTATTGCACAAGAATCTTCACAGGTGATCGAGTGAAAATGTTGCTATAAAGGTTTCATGTCTTTGTCATGATGCTAATTTATTAATTTTGCTCAGTCTGCACGAGGGAAGTTGGCACTTGAAGCTTGCAACTGTATTGCCTCACATTTTAAGGTAAGTTTGATTTGGTATATTATGTTTTTGTCCATCTTCTATTAGACACAATATTTACAGGGAGAAACGATTTTCCTACATCTGCTTCTAGAAATCTTGCAATTTGTCTGGTTTTCAGTGAGGTTGATTATTATTATAGATTTACATTACGATGAACCTTTTTGTGTGATGAAAATTCATGGTTAGGTTCCGTTGTTTGTATTGGACCAGGTGAATCACGAGATATCATCTGTATGTTCTAAGCTGATGGAGACCGCCAAATCATGTCTTGGAGCTGATGACAGATATCTGCGGTCGACTATTCATTTTGTGCATAAACAGTCCCCGGTGTCTGTCGGGGGAGATTGATCATCATAGAGATAGGACACAAAATGGAGTAATTTTTGTATATTTCATTTGTTGGAAGGTTTCTACTTTCTACATTGAAACTTTTGAGAACATAATATATACAAGATAAACCGAGCACTAGTCAAGGGGCACTTCATATATTTTTTGGACCTGCTATATTATTACAAATATACAAAATATGAACTCAACTGATAAAAACCATTTGTTTATGATACAGTCGGTCATTGCTATGGATCTTAAGGGGGTGTTTATTTTTTTTCCTTAGCTAAGAGTTCAGTGGGTCCCAGCTCTGTTAATGGCTCTTAATGGGGAGGAGCTTCATTTTCTCACTCTATACATATAGAGGATTTAGTGGAATTTGTGGGCCCAAATAAGAAAGGTAATAATATTAAATAGATGGATCCCACATTTTTTCCACTAACAGAAAAAAAGAAACGTCCCCTTAGCTAAGTTTTGAGATATTTTCTTCCACTTTCATGGTAACCAAAATTAACGCTTGAGATTTGAAGATTACCACTTTACTTACCCTTGACATGAACTTAGAGTTGAATTTATAATAACTCCAGTAAAAGAACAACAAATGGAGGAGGATTCATATAACAAGTATATCCCACTTTTTAAGAACCAGAATTCCACCACTCATAATCAGCAACTCCTTCTTTTGTCTCAGTCAAGACTCAAGACTCAAAATAGTTTGAATTAAACCTTCATCATGTTTATTGTTTAGGAGGCTATTAATAGACCTACTTCATTCATTTGTTGACAAGTGTCATGCACTTTCTTTTTCATCATTTTCCACCAATTAACTTTTTAGATGCACCAATCACATCTTTAGATCTAGGTTTTAGCCATACAAATTATTTTTCTTAAACAATACTACCTCCGTCCCAAAATATAAGTCCAGTTTGACTTTTTATATCGAAGTTTGACCTTAAATATTTTTGTTTGTATTATATATCACTTGGTGAAATTTATACCAAATGAAAATACATATAAAACAATATCCATCTATATAATTTGCATCAAGTATTGTATAATACAACTAAAAATATTTAACGTCAAAGTTCAATTAGAAAAGTCAAATTGGACTTATATTTTGGGACGGAGGGAGTAATACTTTATCTATATGGATATAGTTGGGTATCTTAAATCTAAATATATTGTTCATGGCTCCATGAATAATAAGATCCGGCAATACTCTAGCATTCTTCCTTGAATTTGAAATATGTGCACCCAAAATTCATGGTTGTTTTTTTTTGTATTCTTGTTATCTTTATTCACTGTTCACCAGTCTTTTATTAGAATATGTCATGTGCTCCAAACTCTTTTATATGATACTCACATGGTTATTTATTTATTTATTTATTTTACTTTTTTTTTACAGACAAATATATTCCAAACTAAATCAAAACCAATCCCAAACGTGGTTAATTTTATATGATACACACACTCTCACACGTGGTTAATTTTATAATGCAACCTATGTGAAAGTTTGTATAATTGACTATTAATTAGTACTCCTATTTGCCTAACAGAAGAGGAACGAATTGACTAACTGGCTAGTGTTTACCTTATATATAATTTTTATTAAGTTAATAATATGTAAAAGCTCATGTGTAAGCTTGTGATTTGAGCTTAAATTAAAAGTAAGTCGTGCACTCAAGTTATGATGAGCTTACAAGCATTACAAAACTTAAAACTTTACTAGAAAAATAAACCACACACACCCTAAATTTGGATATGTAATTCTTGAACTAGAGACATCAAAACTGTTACGAAGCTGAATTGGAGACATCACACATGGATCAAGCCTAACTCTTATTTTTTTAGGCATTTATTGAGATCATATTTCGGCGTAGTCTCTCAATTCATAAGGTTCAAATAAGTTAGCTAATAGTCCTTTTTTTCTCATTGGATTTATTCCCATATCGTTGCATAGTAGATCATTGTACCAAATTTCTAAACCACCAAAGAAGGATCGAGTATGATATTCTCCAGATGATTGCTTCATATATTCATCCCATCTCGTGATATCCTTCTGCATCTCTTTAATGCTTGGCAACTTAACTGCACCCTCTAAAAGCGCAGCTACCCATCGACACCTCATTTCCGAGGTGTAAAGGCTCGAAAGACCATCCGAAAATCCTATCACCGCTACCTGTGGTATCCTTGTAGGAATGGTTTCCCTGATTGATAAATTGCATTAATAACAGTAATAAATTAATGATACTGTAGTTTGAGTATATGATGTCCAAAAATGAACCTGTAAAGAGGGACTCGTGGTGAGCCTGCAATGTAGTGACCAAATTTTGGTGATTCGAAAACACTTTTTAATTTTTCTACACCGTCAAATCCGGTAGCATAAATAACCACATCCGCTTCGATCTTCTGACTGTTGCCAGCAGCAATCCCTTTCTCATAAAATGTAAAACTCGGAGATTTAACCAGCTTGATGCTTCCTTTTTCAACTGCATCAAAAAACAATTCTGGGTTCGGCATATACAAAAGCAAACCGGAGGAGAAGTCGTTTGAGAGTCCATGTTTCGGCACCATGTTATACTTGGCCAGTGGAAGAGTCATTTTTGCATGGGTTTCAAGAAGTGTCCAGATTCCCCAACGCTGTTACATAACATTACATTATATAATAACAGACAAGGTTTTCCAAACAATGATTCTCCTGACAATGATAAAAACAATACTAAAATAACACTCAAGTTAATTAATTTTATAGGTGTATGGACTTTTACTTACTATAGGAAAGAGTAATGTTGCTAGAAGACTAAGCAAAAGGCTTTCACCAGGCTTATGAACCGAAAGCAACGTTATGCGACAAAACATGAAATTCACCAAAGCTATACCCCATGGAAACCAGGTTCCTAGCTTCCAATGATCTTTCCTGTAAACTATCGTACATGGATGTTCCGGGCCTGAAAATAATTTACACTGCAAAGTTATAGGAATTATAACCAAAGATCAATAATATATGACCAGGCATATACTAAGTAACCCACTAACCGTTAATCTCAGAGATTTCCCTTGCAATGTCAAGACCTGTTTTTCCGAACCCCACAACTGTGACTTTTTTCCCTTTCACAAACTCTGCAGCTGCATCGTGATCCATGGCCGAGTATTCCATTGAGTGTATGGCCTTGCCGTGGAATATTTCAGGCCCTTTTCCATTAGGGAATTTCGGTATGTTTGGGGTATCTTTGAATCTTCCCACACAAAGAATCACAAAATCAGCTTTGTATATCTGCATGCATCAAAACATCAGATTACTGTTAATAGTATTTGACTCGGTGGTATCAAGGCATGATATTTCATGAGCCTTCAAGTCTAGACGGAAAATATTTATGGTCACTTATATCAGTATATATAGTATATACCTGAGTGGTGGCAGTTTTAGTGTTTTCGACAGTCAAATTCCACTTGCCTTCGCGTGGAAATGCTTCTCCTGTGCCGTTCCAAAGTGACCACGTATCGGATGATGGTCCGTCGTAGCTGATTCCCTTCACACGAGAATGGAACTTGATGTGTGGCATGAGATTAAAATGAGTTGCGTAAGAGCGAATGTACTCTATCGTCTCTTGTTGGGTAGGGAAATCATCTGTTACAGAAGCTGGCCATGGGAAATCAGAAAACTGATACGTAGCTTTGGGTAACTGAAGCCTGGTGGTTTTTATGGTCTTAGCCCAAACACCACCAATGCCTGATTCAAAATCGAACACAGTGGGGTTAAAGCCTTTGGAGAGACAGTATTTACATGCGAGAAGACCACCGGTTCCAGCTCCAACAATGGCTATTTGCTTCTGCTCCATTGTCTCTAGTGATTTATGGAATATTAGCAGATGTGTGCACCTATCTCTTTCGTTGTCTTGTATGGGTTTATATAGGCGTACGTATTTCTTTTTGGGTGATGAAACTCGATAACTATTTAGTGACATTTTCCCTTTCTTTTTCAACTTAACTTATTTGCGGGCCCTTGAGTCCTTCTATGGGTCCTGACTTCTTTAGACTTTAATTCATTTTCTTGTGAATTTTAGCGGAAAATTATAGCTAATTGGCTACAAAAATTATAGCTAAGTTATCCCTATTAATATTAATTATAGTAACCAAATGGGAGCACATGTGTATCCAAAACAAACATAAACAAAAAAGCCATCTGATCTAAACTTTTTATATTATAATACACACGGTTTTGTCAATTGTTTGTAAGATCGTTAATGATACTTGTCGCATTCATATGCATTCCTTGACCGAATATCTAGCAATATTAATAACTAGTTACGTGGCTCGTTTGAATGAGCAGGTTAGCTTTATCAATATTGTTGAGAAAGTTAACGATGAAATCACAATTATACATGTTTGATTATTAAATCTCTTATTTTAGTAAAATAGCAAAGTTACGATTTTTATTGCAAATATTACGTCTATTTATTATTTTATTTATTTTTAAGATATGTTTGAAATTTTTTGAAGCAATGAGTATCAGCCATTATAGTTTCAAGGCTCTTCTTTAACATAGTTCTCAAGCTGCAATGTCAAAGATATTACGATTAACATGCTGAAAGCAAGAAACAAAATGTTATTGTCCCAAAACAAGATGTTGGGGACAAAAATAAAGATGCTTGATGCATCACTGGAATTTGAAAGGAATCCCGAGGATCACTCATGTCAGTTGGGTGCAATACTCCATGACCTTTTAGATGACATGAATAATCTTCATATGGAGTAGGTGTTGTTGTTGTTTAATGTGTTAATGTTGTTGTAATAGTTGTTGTTGTTGTTGTTGTTGTTGTTGTTGTTGTACTTGTTTCATGTGTTAATGATTAATGNAATTATAGTAACCAAATGGGAGCACATGTGTATCCAAAACAAACATAAACAAAAAAGCCATCTGATCTAAACTTTTTATATTATAATACACACGGTTTTGTCAATTGTTTGTAAGATCGTTAATGATACTTGTCGCATTCATATGCATTCCTTGACCGAATATCTAGCAATATTAATAACTAGTTACGTGGCTCGTTTGAATGAGCAGGTTAGCTTTATCAATATTGTTGAGAAAGTTAACGATGAAATCACAATTATACATGTTTGATTATTAAATCTCTTATTTTAGTAAAATAGCAAAGTTACGATTTTTATTGCAAATATTACGTCTATTTATTATTTTATTTATTTTTAAGATATGTTTGAAATTTTTTGAAGCAATGAGTATCAGCCATTATAGTTTCAAGGCTCTTCTTTAACATAGTTCTCAAGCTGCAATGTCAAAGATATTACGATTAACATGCTGAAAGCAAGAAACAAAATGTTATTGTCCCAAAACAAGATGTTGGGGACAAAAATAAAGATGCTTGATGCATCACTGGAATTTGAAAGGAATCCCGAGGATCACTCATGTCAGTTGGGTGCAATACTCCATGACCTTTTAGATGACATGAATAATCTTCATATGGAGTAGGTGTTGTTGTTGTTTAATGTGTTAATGTTGTTGTAATAGTTGTTGTTGTTGTTGTTGTTGTTGTTGTTGTTGTACTTGTTTCATGTGTTAATGATTAATGTGTTAATGTGTTAATGTGATATTGTTGTTTAAAGTGTTGTTGTTTTTGTTGTTGTTGTTTAATAACATATAAACTAATTTTTCAAACAAACTAAATTCATTTCATTTATATAAAAATACAAGACGAATCTAAAATACCATACCAAAATAAAACACCTAAACAATTACGATACGATACAAGAACACAAATGACGATATGATACGAGAACACAAATCATCCATCGGCTTTTGAGCTTTTTATTGTCGAGTAACAATTGAAGAGATCTTTCTTCTAATTCCAGGCTCTCGTGACTTCTTCCCTAACGTCCCTCCAAGAGTTTGAGAGACGCATATCAGATTCCTTAGTCATTAGCAGAGCCTGTAGACCGAAGCTGATAACTGGTTGGTCTTGAGGCAGCTCATGCAACCTTTTGACCTGTTCATCACTGTCAATCATCTGGCACATAATACGAGTTATCTCAGCCAATAAATTGTTCACCAGCTGGAGCTCCTTATTTCTTTCTGTCCTTAGTCGTCGAAGGATAGCAGTTCGAACCTCGTTTGCATCGTTAGCCATAGTGTTTGTGTGAAAACGAATAATAGTGTTTGGGTTTAAGTGTGAAAATACTTGGTAATATAGGGTGTTATATTTATAGTGGGAGTTTAATTTTATTTATATAAAAAAAAGAAAAAAAAAAAAAAAGTAAATGTTATTAACAAGAGGAATGCTAGAACAACTCACAAAATTCACACAAAAAATCCACTCACTAAGAGAGAGGAGAGAGAAACTTTTAAAAAATGCACCAATCACCCACTGACACGTCAACGAGTGAATTTTTTATGTGGATTTTGTGAGTGGGTCTACCATTGCTCTATTAACAAAGGAGGTGTTTTGAAAAAAATTATAATAATTACTTCATATCCGTTATAAGGGGGTGTTTTGATTATTTATTTTATTTTATTTTATTTTCTCCACATACACGCTTCCGTCTAAGTTTCTGGGGTAACTCAAAACGCAACGCCACAATCAACGCACCATAGCTGGTATGGTAACGCGCCCCAATACAACAGCAGCTAGGCATAACGCAAGGATTTGTGTTACCATACCCAACGCTCTAATAAGTACGTTAGGATTTTATAACTTTATATTTAAATAAAATTTAGAGTAAATTTCATCGTTGGTCCCTAATGTTTTGCCTGATTTCATACGACATCCAAAAATGCAAATTATTGCTTTTTTAGTGTAACACCCCCATTTTCACGGTTCGCAGCGGATTTAGGGTTGGGATATTACTTCATGGAATCACAGTTACAGTAATAGAAAATGACTCGAAAAGAGACGTTTTTAGCAATTTAGTTATCATTCATTAAATTATCAGAGTTATTATAGTAAAAGGTATACTTTTACTAATGATGAGGTCCCAAAGTCTAGGTGAAAGGTTATGTTTGAATGATAACCGGTTTAAAAGTCCTCCAAGTTCAGTGCCTCCTCCTACCATTGCTCCGTAATAGTGATATACCTAGGATACATGCTTAAAAGTCAACACTAGGTGTTGTGTGAGAGTCATAGGTTTAAGTGATAGTGAATACAAGTTCCACAGGGTTCAGTTGTTACACCCTTCAAGGAAAATGCAGTGTTTGTGATAATTGCAATGCATATACAATTATCAAGAGTGGGGTATGTTGCACTAAGCTCATGAACCACACGTTAACAGTCCGGGTCATGGGGTCTGCAGACCAACCATGAGGGGACGGGAAAGATAACTTTGCCAAAGTTAATCCTTCAGAGAGGGTTCAAATATAGTACTTATTAATACCCTCCAGTGAGAGGTAGTATCAACGGGAGTTGTCAAACTCCAATAGATCTATCAACTATATTCGCGTTCACTTGTGTAAAATATTACAAGTGATTAGATTCATGAATTTGGTTATGTAGTAGTGGCAGATAGTTTACTCGTGCAACAACCAAAGAAAAAGACTTGTATTCGGTTTAAAGCATGTATCCCCCTCACAGGGTTGTAAAGCATTTAAAAGTGAGGCTATGAAAACTCACCTAGGCTTAGGGAAATCTTATTGATTTAAAAAGTGACTCGGAAACTAGACTGCCTTACTCACGTATCCTGGTGGTATTGTAGGTGTGGATGTATGTCAAGCTCTAGTTGTTTTGTTCAAGTTTCTTAAGTAATCATTCTTAGGGTTTTTAATGTTTTAGATATAATATAACACCGTTCAGGCCATCATAATCCAGAAGTATAAGACTCCTCACATGAAGCTCCCTACTATTGTATTATGTTATCAACATAATACCGTTCAGGCCATCATAATTCAGAAGTTAATACTCCTCACATGAAGCTCCTTACTATTGAGTCATGTAGTTATTTAGAGTTTAGTTATAACATAACACCGTTCGGGCCATCATAATTCAGAGGTCATGCAATAATCGTTTGAGGAGCCAGAGCACTTTAAATTGTAAACCCAGCAAACTCATCAAAATGAATATCCACATGATACCCCTCACATGAAGCTCCCTAGTATTGTGCTACGCTTCTAACTTTAAAATATTTTTATTTTATACCCTTATAGTTTATATATTTACAAAATCTACCCTGAACTTATATTATTTATATTTATAACTATCTAAACTTGGCACAATTAGTCCCTATACTTCTATATTTTAGGAAAATGGCAGAAATGACCCTTGGACTTATAAGTTTTCAAAATTTACCATTTATACCCTTAACTTTATAACTTTTGCAAAACTAGTCCTTATAAGTTTATAACTATTTTACTTTCTATCCTAAGGTTATGTAACTTTGAAAAAAGGGTCCTTATACTTATAACCTCTTAGAAATGTCAAAAATAGTCCCTAGACTTAATATTTTTAGAAAGTTACCATATATACCCCTATGCATAGAAAACTTTGCAAAACTAGTCCTAATTCTATGCAATTCATATTTTTATAAAACAAAAAGGTTTCCTAGCTTATGGTTAACTAATATTAGATTATATAAGTTACCTAAACTAGCTTATAGCTTATAGAAAGGGCTTATGACACAAAAATAACAATTCGACTCTATTTAGGGTTTTAAAAAGAAAATTAACAAGTTTTAGTGATCAAGGATTAGGCAAGGATTCTAATATGTTCTAAGGCATCCTAATACTAACCTAGTACTGTAATAAAGCTAATAGAAGCAAGTATGAAAGCTTACGTGACCAGCTAGGGCTTAACGAGGGTTTTAGGGTTTTCTAGGGCAAAAGTGTCTCGACAAGGTCTCAAGGCTTATACCACTCGACTTCTAGAGCTACAAGAGACTTGGTACTACCACTAGGACCAGAAAGTTTGAGGTAAAGAGAAGTGAAGGTGTGAGATTGAATGGAGGGGGTGTCGAGGGTATTTATAGCCTTGTTAGGCTTGGAGACCAAGGAAAGGGGTGGCTAGGTGTCACGAGGGGGAGGGAATGACTAACCACAGCTACATGGTGACTATTAGAAGCTATAGTGATGACTCATGGTGGCTATAAGGTGGTTTAGAGGTTGTGTGGCGGTGGTTTAGCCGCGACCTCAAGTAGGTGACAATTAGGTGATGCACCTACTTGTAAGCTACTTGGAGAGGTGCTAGGGTGTGTGCTAAGCATTAATAAGGTGCTAGGATAGGTGCTTGAGGTGCTTGAGGTACTTAGGGTACTTAGTTTTAGGATTAGGGTTAAGTTAGGTTTAGTTATAACCTAATTTTGCTTAGTGAGAGATTAAGGTCTAGCTTAGGGTTTAGTGCCTACATTAGGGCCCTATGATTGTTTAGTGACTAATCCTAAGTCCTAAGAAGCTTATACTAAGTGGTGGTAGCTTATGGGAAAGATTTAGGAAAGTTTAACCTAGTTTCCGGGAAGTTATAACCTAGTTAAGGTTTTGTGCTTAAGAGACTTGTACCTAAGCTCTGAGGGGTTGTACTAGTTTCTAAGGGTCTAAGATATCCTATTGTACCTAAGGTAACTCATACATAAGCCTTGAACACTTTCAAATTAGTTTAGATAAACATTTAGGGTTTAGTAAACACATAGACCTAATTAGGGCTTAATTAGGGTTTATTAGGGTTTTGTGATGAGTTTAGTGTGTTAGATTGATAGTTTACTTATTATGGTGTTGTTGTGATCTTATGCTTGACATACCAGAAGTTTATAGGATGTGTGGGTAGAGATATTTGGTTTGTGTGGATACGTAAGCAGGTCTAGAGAGTCATGCAAGTAGTGAATGCACATAAAAAGCAAAAATTTACCTGCGAAATACCTGATATAGGTATTTATAGTGATGAGATTTTGTGGGTTGTTATAATCTTACCCCCTTAAAAGAAATCTCATCCCGAGATTTAGTTGAACGTAGGGGTAAAAGAGGAATGAGTTGTTGATTCGAGAAAGAGAGGTGATAGAGGAAGAAAGGAATTGTACAAACGGAGTAGGAAATGTTTGTACATGTGTCAGATACTTGAACTCATTTATGTATATCTCAATACTTACAAGTAGAGGCGGCCCAATTCTTGTAAGCAAGAGCTTATAAATTCATGATCCATTTGATTTATGACTTTCTCCTTAAAATGAAAGAGCGTCCTAGTTCATTTTAATAGAATAGTCATCATAAATCATCCTTAAGCAGTATTGGCGGAAAATGGAGAGAGTGGTCCACACTAAAGGAAATGTGGTCCAAGAATGTTTTGAAGACAAGTTCTAGTCATGGTGGAGACAAGTTCTAGCCATGGTGGATACAAGTTCTAGCCATGGTGGAGACAAGTTCTAGCCATGGTGACCAGTTCTACAGTCTCCCTATTTAGCAACTAGTCACCTGGTAGCCTCCCATGTTATGGCTAGAGTGACGGACGTTTAACGATCTCATTCTTGCAACCTTTGCAAGGCGAGATAGTGTAATATCATAGTCGAACATAATGAGGATTAAAGCTCGATATAAATATTCTTACAAGATCTAACTAATAGAATCTTGTGATGTGACGAGAAATACAAGTTCTAACTCTTAGAAGATTGTAGGATGAGGTAGGGAGAGAATATAGAGTAGGAAAAATAGAGTGAAAAATGACGAAGGAACGAAAGGATGGAAAGAAATGGAAGGATGGATGAAAAAGTAGGAAGGAGTGGGGAGGAAGGAGGGAAGGCAAGGGATGAAATAGGAAAGTATGAAGGAGTGGGAGATAACGAAGGAGTGGGATTAAACGGAAGAGTAGGAAGAAACGGGAGTATAGGATGGGAAAAAGGCGGGAGAGTGAGATTTTGAACGGGAGGATGAAAAGAAGCGGGAGAATAAGATTAAACGGAAGAGTAAGAGTATAGGATACTTGAAAGGTTGGTATCCTAATAAGGACAAGATTTACTAGATTCCTTCAAAGTTTGTTTTCCCCCTAAGGTTCTTCTAGTTTTCATAACTAGTCCTAAGGTTCTAGAGGTGATGTATTGATCTTAACTGGTAAAGAAGATCCTATAATAGGAGAAGGGCTAGGTGGTTTCTCTTCTAGGGGTTTAATAGGAGTATCACTATTCTTGGGTAAAGTTTTGTGTTTACTCTTTTGTCCTAAGTTGTCTATCTTATGTCCTAGGTATTTAAAACCAGGTAAAGTAACATCCATAGTATCTTCCAAGTAGGATTTCTAATGTGTACCTAAAAATCGTCAAATCCTAAGAAACTAAGTATAGGTAGACTAGAATCCTCAAATGTCTTATTTCTAGTTATGACTTAGTAAATCTTAAATTTTAAGTCTGGGTGATAAAATTTAGGGTCGGTTTGGGTTATCCTAATGGTGTATCATTCCTAGGTATTTGTTTGTCCTTAAAGTATGTGGGAAAATCTTAATATAGGAGAGGCAACTTATGAGACTAAGTCTAGGTAAACTATATCCTCAAAATGGTTTGTTCCTATAAAGTGAGAATTTGACTAGTATTCTTATTCTGTTACTATACTAGGTGCTAAAAGTTTAAGGTTCTAAATCAGTAGTGTACTAATTTAATCCTTTGTTATTCTTAAGTTTCCTAATTTGCATCTAAAGGTTTCCTTATATCTAATCTATGTCTAATTTTAATGTCCTTGATATTAGGTAA
The DNA here is from genome assembly GCA_014162995.1 of Artemisia annua. Lineage (NCBI taxonomy): Eukaryota > Viridiplantae > Streptophyta > Magnoliopsida > Asterales > Asteraceae > Artemisia > Artemisia annua. The sequence goes on along the minus strand of LBNU01014391.1, from coordinate 6,542 downwards.
GATTCTTATCTTAGGCTAAATCCTATCTTATAGAAATGTCTTTCTTTTGTCTATTTAGTATAGATTTTTCCCTAGTTCGGTTTCTAACCTCTTATTTCCTATTTCCTTAATAATTTCCTTAGAGGTAGTTTATCTTAGTGATTCAAAGTATTCTATACTTAGGCTCATGTTTTATGTTTTCTAAATATATCCTAAAATCATTTCTAACTCCAAATACGGAAATCCTAAGGAATAAAATTCGGGTTTTACTAAGAGGGGAAACTATTTCGGGAATCATAGTAATCTAAGGAAGTAAAGAGGGAAGGAAGGGAATATGTTTGTATATGACTATCATATACTTGCATATAGGAACAGTTAGGAAAAGATTCTCTAACTAGGGGAAAGATAGCTTAAAGAAAGCTAAGGAAGTAGTGAGGATTTAGAGATCGGAGAGGAAAGAATTCAGATCTCTATGATGTAGAATAAGTATTCTCATCATTGATAAGGGAAGTGTTTTGAAGGGATTTGGTTTTTAGGAAGTGAAAAGATATGAAGTACGAGGGAAGTTTAAAAAAAAGTTTTGAGAATCTATGAATCTAAGGCAACGAGGTAGTTCATCCTAAATTCCTAAAGGCAAGGGTTTTAGGTAGGTTATAGCAAGTACCCAACTTGTCATATTTTATGGGATATGTCTATATTCCTAAGGGTTATTATAGGGTTCGGGATGACCTAGGGTAATTAAGAAGAGGCATACCTAATCCTAGTTTAGCTAAATTATCCTGAATCAAGGGGCACTAGGTTGTGAGAGTAAGAGGTATCTAAGGCATAACTTATGTTATTGATTTCCTATTTTACATATCCTATAAGCACTAATTATCCTGAGGCAAAACTCTTAAGGCTATAAAAGCATACTACTTAGGGATTTCTTCCAAGGTTTTCTTAAATCTAAGGGTTTGAGTTTGTGATGTTTCCTATATTTGATTGATGACATTCCTCATAATCATCAATCATCTTTTCTAAAGTACAAATCCTAAAACGGGCAAAGACTATCTTATGGTGGTGTCTCATTTGATTTTTCTGTAATTTAGCAACCTTAAAACGGGTTTGTTGTAAGGTGTTTCTTAAACTACTATAATCAGGTCGGAAGCCTATGTTATTATGATGACCTTCTTCTATCTTCTCAAGAAGGTCAAGGAAAATTTCATCTAAGTTATTTAAAATATCCTCTACTTGATCTTCCTGATTTTCTAGGGTTGTCCTAGTTGGATTTTCCCTAATTTCAACTTTCAAAGATGAAGTGGGAGGGTTTACTAAGTAAGGTGTGGGTGCTAAAGTATAGGGTTGTGTAACACCCCCATTTTCACGTTTCGCAGCGGATTTAGAGTTGGGGTATTACTTCATGGAATCACAGTTACAGTAATAGAAAACGACTCAAAAAGAGATTTTTATAGAATGAGTTATCATTCAATAAAATCTTCAGAGTTTTATAAAAGGAGGTCCCCAAAGTTTATGTTTGTTTTGCAACTTGAATGAAAACTGAGTGAAAAGTGCTGCAAGCTTTGTACCACTCCATGCCATAATTTCCACAGAGCTTTGTTACCTAGGATACATGCTTAAAAGTCAACACTAGGTGTTGAGTGAGAGTCATAGGTTTAGGGTGTGGGTGAATACAAGTTCCCTGGGTTCAGATGTTACACCCATCTGGGAAAGTGTATGTATGTGATAATTGTGATGCATGCACAATTATCAAGGGTGGGTATGTTGCACTAAGCTCATGAAACCGCACTGACAGTCCGGGTAATGGGGGCTGCAGACCCAACCATGAGGGGAAAAGTAGGATAACTTGCCAAAGTTAATCCTTTAGGGTTTCAAGTATAGTACTTATTGGTTACCCGGCTGAGGTAAACCAACGAGAGTTGTCAAACTCCAATAGATCTATCAACTATACTCGCGTTCACTTGCGTAAAACCCGCAAGTGATTATGGCTCATGAATTTTAGTTATGTAATGGTGGCAGAAATAGTATCACTCGTGCAACAACCAAAGAAAAAGACTTGTATTCGGTTTTTAAAGCAAGTAGCATGTATCCCCCTCACAGGGTTTGTAAAGCATTTAGAAAGCGTTTTAAAAAGTGTGAGGCTATGAAAACTCACCTGGGCTTAAGGCTATGTGATTGATGTCAAAGTGACTAGAGGTCTAGGTTGCTTACTCACGTATCTTGAGGTCTATTATTGTTGTGTAGGTATGTCAAGCTCTAGTTGTTTTGTTTTANGGGATGGGGAGATGAGTAAGCATGGCTAGTAGCTGACTAGGAGAAGCTATTGAGTAGCTAGGGGGCGGTATAGAGGCGGTTAGGGTTCATGTGGAGGAGATGAAGCCGTGGACTCGGTTTAGGGGAAGGAGGTGACAAGTAGGTGCATCACCTACTTGTGTGCTTTCTAGGGAGGTGTTAGGGTGTGTGCTAAGCATGACTAAGGTGCTAGGCTAGGTGCTAGAGGTGTTTGAGGTGCTTAAGGTACTTAGTTTTAGGATTAGGGTTAAGTTATAGCCTAATCTTGCTTAGTGGGTGATTAGGGTTTAGCTTAAGATTTAGTGCTTAGATTAGGGTCCTATCAGTGTTTAGTGACTAATCCTAAGTCCTAAGAAGCTTATACTAAGTGGTGGTAACTTATGGGAAAGATTTGGGAAGGTTTGACCTAGTTTTCGGGAACTTATAACCTAGTTAGGGTTTTGTGCTTAAGACACTTGTACCTAAGCTCTAAGGGATTGTACTAGGGTCTAAGGGTGCTAAAGTATCCTATTGAAGTTAAGGTATCTTATACATAAGCCTTGAACACTTTCAAACTAGTTCAGATAAGCAATTAGGGTTTTGTAAACACATAGACCTAATTAGGGCTTAATTAATGTTAGATTAGGGTTTAGTGATGAGTTTAGTGTGTTAGATTAGTAATTTACTTAGTGTGGTGTGGTTGTAATCCTATGCTTGACATACCAAGAGTTTATAGGGTGTGTAGGCAAAGATATTTAGTTTGTATAGATACGTGAGTAGGTCTAGAGAGTCACTTATGTAATGATATGCATGCAAAAAGCAAAAATTTACCTGTGAAAATACCTACTATAGGTATTTGTAATAGGAATAATAGTGATGAGATTTTGTGGGTTGCTACAGGTTGCCTAGGTTCGTATCTAGAGGTATAGGCAGGGATAGGGTTTCTAGGTATATATGGTTCTCTAGGAAGAAAGAAGCCATGTGGCTCAAATCTTGGAGTGGGGAATGGTGGATGTAGTATAGGGTTTGGGGGAGTAATAGGTGATGCCTTAGCATAGAAATTTCTTATATGTTTTAAGTGTAGGTTATCTATGAAAGGTGTAAAACCTAAGGGTGACGATGTATCTATATTATTCCTAGAGTCTTCTGAGGAATTGGGAAAATAGGGTTTAGAGGGATAATCTAGTACATTCGGAGAGGAAAGAGAATTCTCCGGATGTAAACTAGATGAGACGGGAGTAGAATAGTGGGGAGTAAACATAACTATATAATAGTAAAAATACTTTAAATCATTTAGCAGTTAAGCAGTTAATTACTATACTAACCTTAGCACGTATTGTTACGGAGGATGGCAGGGGCACTGAGGACTTTCTCGGGTTTAGGAAAAATAGTTGTAGTTTAGGTTTTGACCTTGTTCTCTACAACTGATGCTCTGATACCAATCTGTAACACCCTCATTTTCATGGTTTGCAGCGGGTTTAGGGTTGGGGTATTACTTCATGGAATCACAGTTAAAGTAATAGAAAATGACTCGAAAAGAGACGTTTTTAGAAATTTAGTTATCATTCATTAAATTATCAGAGTTTTTATAGTAAAAGGTATACTTTTACTAATGATGAGGTCCCAAAGTCTAGGTGAAAGGTTATGTTTGAATGATTACCGGTTTAAAAGTCCTCCAAGTTCAGTGCCTCCTCCTACCATTGCTCCGTAATAGTGATATACCTAGGATACATGCTTAAAAGTCAACACTAGGTGTTGTGTGAGAGTCATAGGTTTAAGTGATAGTGAATACAAGTTCCACAGGGTTCAGTTGTTACACCCTTCAAGGAAAATGTAGTGTTTGTGATAATTGCAATGCATATACAATTATCAAGATTGGGGTATGTTGCACAAGCCTCATGAACCACACGTTAACAGTCTGGGTCATGGGGTCTACAGACCAACCATGAGGGGACGGGAAGGATAACTTTGCCAAAGTTAATCCTTCAGAGAGAGTTCAAATATAGTACTTATTGATATCCTCCAATGAGAGGTAGTATCAACGGGAGTTGTCAAACTCCAATAGATCTATCAACTATATTCGCGTTCACTTGTGTAAAATATTAATAGTGGCAGATAGTTTACTCGTGCAACAACCAAAGAAAAAGACTTGTATTCAGTTTAAAGCATGTATCCCCCTCACAGGGTTGTAAAGCATTTAAAAGTGAGGCTATGAAAACTCACCTGGGCTTAGGGAAATCTTATTGATGTTAAAAGTGACTCGGAAACTAGACTGCCTTACTCACGTATCCTGGTGGTATTGTAGGTGTGGATGTATGTCAAGCTCTAGTTATTTTGTTCAAGTTTTTTAAGTAATCACTCTTAGGGTTTTTAATGTTTTAGATATAACATAACACCGTTCAGGCCATCATAATCCAGAAGTATAAGACTCCTCACATGAAGCTCCTTACTATTGTATTATGTTATCAACATAATACCGTTCGGGCCATCATAATTCAGAAGTTAATACTCCTCATGATGGACCTAAACACACACCTTGTGTTGTTGATACTTTGAGTAATATTATTAAGCACGCGGAATTTACTTAACAACACTTAGAAGACAGTTTATATGATGTATTGTGAGTGAGTATAGTTGTATGTAACACAAAGCTTCAATATTATTAATGATAATAATACGAGTGATCTTAGCTATCACTAGGGTTATACCTTGAAGCTCTCTAGGGTAATTCGTACCTTAGACAATGACCAAGAATCTCCTTTTATAGAACAAGGAGTCTTGTACAAGATAAGTATTAAGCTATCAAAATAGAATATACACAAGATCTATTCTATACTTATCTATACACGAATACATCAGTTATCTAACACACAGGGTTTGTAAAGCATTTAGAAAGCGTTTTAAAAAGTGTGAGGCTATGAAAACTCACCTGGGCTTAAGGCTATGTGATTGATGTCAAAGTGACTAGAGGTCTAGGTTGCTTACTCACGTATCTTGAGGTCTATTATTGTTGTGTAGGTATGTCAAGCTCTAGTTGTTTTGTTTTAGGTTTATTAAGTGTTTTTAGGATTCTTAGATATAATATAACATCGTTCAGGCCATCGTAATCCAGAATTATAACTCCTCATATGAAGCTCCCTACTATTGTATTATGCTGCCAACATAATACCGTTCGGGCCATCATAATTCAGAAGTATATAACTCCTCACACGAAGTTCCTTACTATTGAGTTATATTGTTATTAGACTTTAGTTATAACATAACACCGTTCGGGCCATCATAATTCAGAAGTATATGCAATAATCGTTTGAGGAGTCAGGGCACTTTAAATCGTAAACCCAGCAAACTCGTCAAAACGAAATATCCACATAGTACTCCTCACATGAATCTCCCTAGTATTGTGTTATGTTCTAACTTAAAAATAGGTTTGCTATATATATGAAAATAGTTTACTTTATAACCTTCAAGTTTAATATATTTACGAAATCTACCCTATATTTATAATACTTATATTACTTAGGTTTATAACTATCTAAACATCACATATTTAGTCCCTATACTTCTTTATTTTGAGAAAATGACATCTATGACTCTTATACTTTATAAGTTTTCAAAATTTACTATTTATACCCTTAACTTATTAACTTTTGCAAAACTAGTCCTTATATGTTTATAACTTTCTAACTTTTTATCCTAAGGTTATATATCTTTGCAAAAAGGGTCCTTATACTTATAACTTCTAAGAAATGTCAAAAATAGTCCCTAAGCTTAATATTTCAGAAATTTACCATATATACCCCTATGCATGGAAAGTTTTGCAAAACTAGTCCTAATTCCATGCAAACTATATTTTTATGAAACAAAAAGGTTTCCTAGCTTATGGTTAACTAAAATAAGCTTAACTAAGTTACCTAAACTAGCTTATAGCTTATGAAAAGGGCTTATAGTATAAAAATAACAATTCGTCTTATTTTAGGGTTTTAGAAAGTTAACGAGCTAGTTCTAGTGATCAAGGCTTAGGCAAGGGGTTCTAAGGGATCTAAGGCATCCTATAACTATCCTAGGACAGATATAAAGTAAAATAAACTAGAAATGGAAGCTTACTTGGCTAGGTGAGGGTTAACGAGGGACTACCTAGGGTTTAGGGTTTTCTCGATGGCAAAACGACTCGACAAGGCTTCAAGGTCTATACCACTCGTCTTCTAGGGCTACTAGGGACTCACTACTACTACTAGGACCAGAATATTTAAGGTGGAAAGAAGAGAAGGGGGTGAAAAGAAATGAAGGGGAATCGA
>LBNU01014388.1:134822-147449 GCA_014162995.1 Artemisia annua | reverse complement strand
TTGACAATTATCTTGCTATCTTATAATACACATAACACTAAATATGTGATTTATTGATGTCCCCACTAATTACGGCTTTTGGCCACCCTGTTTTGCCTTATTGTGCTGTGACCTAAAAATAGCCAAAACAAATTATAGGTCTTGTAGTGACTAAATGTTACAAAAGGCCAACAAAACATAAAATTAACGTGGAACATTGGATGATGCAAATAGTCACACCAAACTAAAATTTACTTCCACTTCAAGCACATAACTGGTCCACTTATTAACGCTTTATGGCCACTGTTTGTTAAAATTGTATGTGACTAAATAACCCCAAAACAACATCGGCTTCTGTGACCTATAGATAGTTACAAGAGGGCACCACCACAGATAAAATTAACAGATTAAAGGCATTAGGATGATGAATAGTCACAAAAATACACTAATTTGTTCACTTTACAAGAGGGCTATGGTACGACTTATTAAGCTCTTTGGCACCTGTTTGTTAAAATATGTTGTGACCATAAATAATCGCAAACAATACAATGGTTTAGTTCGTGACCTCAAATAGTTACAAAGGCCACAAAACATAAAATTCATGTGGACCAATTGGAGATGATCAATAGTCACGAAAAAATAAACACATTTGTTCACTTTAAGACAATATGTCACAAACTTATTAACACTTTTGAGGCCGCTTTGTTTTAATTAGTATCGGACTAAGCTCCAAAAGAACACCCATATGCGTGACTAAAATCATTCAGCAAAACGCCGTACACTTATTTGTAATATTCATAGTGGCCAACGAGGACTGGAAACTAGTGCAACATAATAACACAGTTTACTAACAAGACTCATCTCCACATGTCACATATGTATATATACTCTTTGTGGCAAAAGGACAAACAAATAGTTTACTCTCAAAAAATATTGTAGTGACTATAGAGTATGATTACGGTCACATAATGCTAATCCAACAAAACTTGTGCCTAATTTGTCACACATATTCGGGGTTTTGGTCACTCTTTTTCGATGGAAAAGGCCACGAACTCAACAACGTCACCATATGCCACCTACGGTGGCGGGACTTTTGGTGACACACGACGAAAAAAACGTGTGTGACTATATGCCTATCGTCACGCATTTTGGGTGTGACTGATAGAACTTTTTGTACCAGTGTTTGTCTGGCACGGTACCACAATACCAGTAAATTTAGTGGTACCGTGTGACAATTAGTGGTACCGTCCCCCTCAAACGGTCAAATTTTCAGATTCTATAAATACCACTTCACTTCCCATATTTTGGCGATCCTTTTTCACACAAAACTTTTTGAGTTATATACTCCTAACATACTTACATTCCTTTGATCATTAGTTAGTTTTCTTTTGATTAAAGAGTAATCCTTTCATCCAACCAAAGATCACCTACATTCCTCTACTAGTCAAGAGAAGAACACAAAGTATCAAGAAGATACAAAGTGTTAAGAGTCTTTGTGTAGTGCACTTGCATTACTAGGTGTTAACTTGATTGTATCTTGGCATACATCAAGTGTCATAGTATTTTGTTGTTGTCTTGTGTTGATCATTGTGATCTTGTTGAGATCTTGGAGATCTCTAGTAGCTTGTGTGATTGTGTAATGATCAAGAAGATCAAGAGTATAGTGTGAGGATCATATATATTGTGTGAGGATCGTGTAGATCGTGTGATAAGTTAGGATCGTGTGGATCGTGGTAGATTGGTACTAGCTAAGATTAGTACTCGACATCTAGCTTAGTGTCAGAAAATAACGTAAGTGACGTTGTACGGTTTTCTCCGCCTGAAGGGAGCTTTGTTGACATAGTGCTTAGAACTCTCGAGTGTGGTACTCGGGGAGTGGAGTAGGGCGAAGAAGAGCTTCGTGACCGAACCACTATAAATCTCGTTGTCTCGGTTTGATCTTTCCATCTCTTTTCTTTACATACTTATTGGTTGATTGTGTTAGCATAGTGTTGTGTTCATATTGGTGTTGATTGATTTCATCCACTTTTGAATCTAAGTTTTTCACAAATAAATTTTTATAATTTAAAGAAAACGAGTCGGCATACTATTCAACCCCCTTCTAGTTTCCCACACTACTAACTAATGTGGTCATCATTTATTTGACATGATACAAACCAACTATATGTTTTCTAATTGTACAATCACTTATTTTACCATACCAAAGTTCAACGACTCTTTAACTATACCTTAATATTATAAGCGTAATGGCTGTATGTTTTATACTTTTCACTTTATCATCATTTCTGTCAAAGTTAAACTCAATTTATTCATATATTTTGCATGAAGTGTTATATAACACGAATAAAAGTATTTACGGTCAAAGTTGAACAATAAAGACTCTAATTCAAACTTGACACTTATTTTTGGACGAAGGTAGTATGTTACTAGCTTGGTGCATTAAACTTTAAATGTGTTATAAGAGTCTTAACTAGTGTTTATATGATTTTTAAATGTCTTCAAATTTATATCATTACACTATGATTATTACTATTATAAAATATTATTATTGACTTAATTTATTTAATTATGAGCTTAAATCACCAATGTCTTGTGCTCGATACGTATCTACGATGCCTAATAATATGTCAAAAGAACTACAGTTTTGAGTATGCAAATGCAAACAACAAGATGAGTACATCTTGAAGTGCTTTTATGTCTGTTTGATTATGATACAATAATTTGCTTGTGTCTTCATCGTTCCAAAACTGGAAGAGGTATAAAAACGTAAAGAACATTATATAATATGAGTGTGCAAATGCAAGCAGCAAGATGATTATATGGAAAGATATACAAACAGAGACCTAAAAGTAGTTTAAATGTTACACCCCGTGTCCAATTTGACCAAAAACTTAAAACTTTACGCGGAAACGATTTGAACATAAAGGACCCCCTGTTACACTTTAACAAACTAATAAAAATCTATAACCGACCAACCCTTGAAAGTATTTTTAAATGAAACTATACTCAATTACCTTTAAAACGACGGGTGACACGACCTCTAAGAAGCCACAGATGATTTTATACGAAATAAACAAAATGAAAAAAATGGAGCATATGGCTTTATGCTTCTGGGCATACAGCCATATGGTCTACTCCGAAAACATGTGAAAACCCAATAATATAGCATACGGCTTTACGTCTAAAAGCGTATAGCCATATGGTCTACTCATAAACAATTTCCCATAGCGTACAGCCATATGCTCAGACGCGTATGGCTTTATGCCCCTGTATCAGAAGTTATCCCAAAAATACACTTTATGCATTTTCCGGAAATTCGACTTCCAAGACTCTATAATTAACGAAACTTTCCAGAAATCTTATTAACATTATAATACATCATTTCCATAGCAATACTTTGCCTAAACGACCCGAGAACATATACTTTACAAATAAAAACACCCCTTTTTGACCCATTATCATACACTACACTTACATAACACACAAGACCTTTAATCCATAAACAAAAATCTTGACTCGGACACAATCAACACAACATTTATAAATAACTTTAGACATTTGGGGGTTAAACATTGACTTGAGCTCGGCACCTAGTACTAAGCTCTAACACATAAACCTTCCAACCCGTGCTTCTCACTACCTAGCTTAATCCAAGCATTACCTTCGGCGTGAGCACATACAAAACATTAACATCTTAACGAGTAAGCGATAAACGCTTAGTAAGTAAAAGACATAACATGTCATTATATAGCAAATAACATGTGAGCATTAAAACATCTTAAACCATCACATTACTTGGAAACACATAACCTTTCACAACATTATAACAGCAAACCATCACTTTAGCCACCTTACTTGCTTACAGAATATAATCAACCTATAGCAATACTAGGTCGATCCTACCTTAATTCTTCCTACTACAAACACATAAACACATACACATTATAATCCACATAATGCCATGTAAGTGCCATTTTACTTACCTTAGCTCCAAGCTAGGCTAATCAAGGAATCCTCATTTTCCATACTTGAATCTAAACCAAATCATTATAAGCATAAAAACATAATCAATACACTATATCATGGTTAATACAACCATAACTCATCTTTAAACACCTCTAACTATCACATTTATATAATGAACATATGATAATTAGTCCCATAAAATTATTAACTTAAATCAATAAAACTTATCTCATAATTATTATAATTTCTTTAATTAGCTTAAAACCATATTTTACCCAAATTCCCAAATTAGGGCTCATAACCCTAACTGGCTAACTAGACTCAAGATATGAGATTACTTACTTGAAGAATCATTGATACTAGCTTATTTCTTGATTTGAATCACTAATCTACCTTCAATTTGATCATAAAAACATCATGTTTTCCCTCCTTTCTTTCCTGTGTCAACACACACACCCCTACATATCACACTTCTAGAACTTTTTGGAATGTCAGGGAATTCCTTCAACTATAAGATAGTTGCTACTTTGTCTTTTTGGCACAACAGGTCCTTTAAGTGCTATTTTTCCCATTATGGCCACACAAAACTTATAACTCATCACATATAGTTAGTCCATTTAACATCTTTGGTCCCTCAAGTCCTTTCTCTTCTAACTTGGCCATATTAAACTTTATAACTAAATCAACATTGTCTACTTTAGTCACTTAAGTCTATTTTTCTTATAATTGTGACACATCATATTTTATATAACCATTTACATAATCTTTGATACTTATAATTTGACTATCGGGTTTGACTACAACTTGACTTTCGTTGACTAACCTTTGATACTTATAATTTGATACTTAAAACTCGATTTTGAGTGTAACTTCAAGACTGCAAAATGAGTGGGCCTCATAACATTTGATAAAGATCTTATTGCAAACAAATAACTCACAAAATTTCAACTGTAATTAGACGCGACAAATCGAGAATATATAACAAGTAGAAAATCACATAATGTGATGTTATAAGGCTAAACATTTAGTTAACCATTCTGTAGGTACAACCACATACATTCAATACTCACTAAATAAACCATAATTTCAAACTTAGTGAAGTAAATCAAGAACAAATAGACCATAACTTCAACATAATAAAACTAAAAATTCAAGTAAACAACAAATTAACCTAAATAAATAATAACCCACAAAAAAAATTAATAACTTTGGGAAATAAAAGGCAATGGACTTAAAAATAAAGGTAAATTGGTTGATTTTGAAGTAAAACGTTTCCTCTCAAAATCGGGCTGAAAATGTTAACTTCCCATATATTTATTTTTCCTTACTAAAAAAACTTGAAAACTCAACCTTAGTATTGATGAATGGGAATTGGAGGGATATAAGATGAGCGAATTGGAGTTTGAAATTTTGTAAAATTAAGGGCGGAAAGAAAGGAACGGGTGGGGTTTTAATTTCATTATGGGGAAGTCTTTATGTGAATTTTATACACATGTATACAAATTACAAAATGTATATAGTTTTAAGTAAATGTACATTATTAAGTTGCTATGTATACTAGTAGGGATGAAACTAGCAAAGCCGCTTGTTAAAAAAGCTCGAAATCGAATAAGTAAAAAGCTTTGAGACGAGCTTAAGATAGCTCGAGCCTAAGTTGGGGCTCATCTGATAATCAAGATTTGTATATAAAGATCAACTGGGCTCGCGAGTCTAAACGAGTCTTATAAATATGCACATATACATGTTGTGTATACGTATAACTATGTATAATTTTATAAATGAGCTCGATTTTGATAAGCTTAACAAGTTTTTGATTTGCGGTTTATTTCCTTAAACGCGTCATAAAAATGAGTTGATCCCAACCTTATGAAATATGTCAAAAGCAGAGCTCAAGCTACAAATATAAGGCTTGAGCTTTATAATTATAAATAAGTCGAGCTCGAGCTTTGTCAAACTCGGGCCCCGCTCGACTCATTCACTTTACCGAATTAATTATGAAGATAATTATAATAACAGTGAAAATCTTGGATGAGAGTGTTCTGAAGGTATAGAACTCTCTCCATGAATTGTCCATGTTTTGTACCCCGGTAAAAATCCATATTGCAATATGTGGGCATGAGCAGCATTGACCGCCTTCCGCTTACACAAACAACATTTAAGGCTTGGACATGCAATTATTCCTCTTATACTTCTAGCACTAGCAAAATCTATAAAATACTTAACTCTATCTTTAAAAGTCTTACTTCCAATATCAGCTTTGATCCAACTTCTGTCCATTAATTCAACTTACCTAGCCAAATACATGAATAATGGTATACGTATGCGATTTTGAAATAAAATAATTAATAGTATTGTCAATGAAGTTAATATCATAGTCACAAAAAATTGATATTATGCTACAACAAAATCGTTCCAATTCATCAATACCAAAACAGAAAATTAACACAAACTGCACAATAAGCTAGTCTTTGGTCGTGTTTCCACTCTTCAAAGTTATGACAATCAGATAATCAACTAAGGCTTATCATATTCGGTTCATTGCAGCTGGTTCAAAACTGATCCCTTGACCCCATAATAATCAGACAATCATATCACTATATCCAAGCAACTAATAAGAACTTTTGAGTATTGCGACGTAGTAAAACAAGTTATCAGTTTATTTAACATGTTTACAAATTGCTGATTCACATAAGCACTTCATAGTTTTCACCACTATTATAAGAATTGGTAAAATACTCAAACATAGCTTATCACCTCAATTTATTAAAACATGAGCAGATTCAAACACTATCATATTGAGTTCATTACGACTGGTTCAATACTTACAGTTACCACAGATACTAAGGCCACACTTGGAATTGCTCACCACTGGTTCATAAGTCTAGCTGCAGCAATAAAATACTAAAATAATCTATCTTATGCTTCTATAATATGTTATCATCTATCTATATCTTCACTAAATCAGGATATAAAAAAGCTACCTGTCAAAATTCTAACATATCCACGTCACTTTTTACTTACGTGTTGATCTAGGAGTAAATTTCGGTGGTCACAAAGTAAAATTTTCCCGCTAATACGTTCCCAAACCCTAACATCATACATAACCGTCCATTCAAATTCAGATCGTGGGTAGTTAATTCGCCAATAATGTTTATTAAACTAATTTTGATAAGTGTATGTAATCCTTTTCTGACGAAATTTTTCACATAAATGGTAGTTTAAATTAATTCATGATCACAAACACAGAAACCTCATGCCTTAAACCCCTGAAGAGCGTTGATTGATTTTCATGGATAATTGTAAGTTTTTTTTAAATTTATTTAATTTTGTTTTCTAGGGATATCATTCTAATTATGTGTTTTTTAGTTATTGTTTGCTTATTTAAATTGATTAGTCAATCTCCAGTTGATGATTTCTATTATTTAATTAAGTTTTTAATTTGGCTTGTGTACTTTGTATCTTGATTTTGTTTTTGTTACACTTTTTTCTACCATGTAATTAGTCTTATTCTAGACAACAACATCTTTGACCAAACAAGGTAATTATGATATCATTTTACTTTTGAACTTTTGATTAAATTGCCACTTTTAAATATTGGAAATACATTATAAGAAGATGCACAATAAGTGTTTGTTGAAATAACAGATAGAATTATCAATTCACGCACATATTCAACTGGTTTACTTTGATGCGCGTATAAAGAAACATTTTGAGAAGGATATATGCGATGTTAAGTAGTGACCCTTTTCTATGATAAACTAAAAACTATGTCTAAGATACCTCTTAAAGGTGGCGTGTGCTTGTGCTGAATCTTTACTTGTGAGAGTTTTGTATGAATTTCATGAAATGGAAAGAACAAAACATATGACGGGGGAGGTTTGAGTTTCTTCCATTTCTCGTTGTTTATAAGATTTATGTCACAACAAACCTTGCCTGTGAAGAGGAACAACATCATATAGTAACCAATTATACCAGAAAGTTCTAAATTACTAATGTTTCATGTTATGTCGATTGGCTGTTAATTATATAACTCAAATTTGGGAATGTTTGGCGAAGAAAAAGGCTAAATCAATAAAGGGTTCATAAAATATTAACAAAATGGCTTGTGTTATTTTTGTTATGCCACATATCTGTAAGTGGCGAATATATTGATAGACACATAATATTCATAGTTGCATACTCTGTTTTGGTAACCGACCCTTGAGAGCATATTTTAAGATTACACTGTTAACTGTAAAGTTGACACGTCTCCTCCTCGTGTCTTTCAAGTTGCAAGAATGAATCATTATGGGTTTGGTCAATAATGGGTTTCAGTGTCTGTGTCAAGCTACAGATTGTACTTTATAAGCAATACATTGCTTGCTCAATCATACAATGTTTTGTAACATCAAGGGTTTAAGCTATAAAATGACAGTTTATTGTTTCAAAATACCTGTTATGAGTGACCTACAACTCTATAGATTGATAAGTGATTTGTGTAATATAATAATATGTTGCTCATACGTGTTAATATGTTGCTCATATGTGGTTTTTATAAAGGTAGCCTGCACTCTAACCAAAAAAGCTATAGATTATGTTTATTCAGTTTTGTGCGCATGCATTTATATTATGAGTTTGATGAGACTGCTGAATGTGGCTAACATACATTATCATCTCATGTGCTGAATGTGGATACTAAAAATTACTTATTATCCTATTACTAAATTCGCTTACTAAACAAAACAATGTTACACTTGGAGTCTTGGATCCAAAGTCCAAACATATTAACCGTCTAATAATTTCCTTTGTGTCTTATCATACAATTTTAACAATTGCTATAGATCAGTGCATTAGTTTCTCTTCTACAAGTTTGTTTCCTACTATCAAAAGGTATCAACATTTTATTTTCTCCTAACAATGAACCGTGTCGTATGTTTTTTCAGGTAGCACAACCATTTAGATCCCGTTAAAAAGAAAAGACATATGGACAGACTAGGAGGAATCAACTCTTTGCATATTACTACCAGATTTATGGGAACAAATGGGCAGAAACTGCTATATTTCTACCTGGAAGGTACCAAATGAAATTTTATCTGGTTTAGTATGGATCAGTATAGAACCTGTCAAGCGACTTGCATTCGATTTAATTGCCATCTTTAGAGAAAAGGTTGAATATGTTAAATATTTTATAATTAAATTACTACAATAAGGGCCTTCCACTAAGAAAGTACATAATATAAAGTAATTTAGAGGCTGGCAACTTTCAACACGTGAGTAAATGGGTTGAAAGTTGTTTTTTTTTTGTTTTTGTTTTTTGTTTTTTTTTTTTTTGAACAAATGGGTTGAAAGTTGAAACTGCCATTTTTACCCAATATAAAGTAATTTATGCGCTTACTAGAGGACCCATTGTGAGTCTCAACGATGATCACTTAAACTCTCGAACCTCATCCTAAGATCACTCGCACTATATTTCATCTCTTACAGAAAGAGAAACAAAGAAATTAGATAGATGAATACTCCATGAAATATGGCAATGACTTACGTTTCTTAGTATACACATTGGTACTGATTATTTTACCTACTACTGATATGATATTTTAACTTTTAAATAAAACATAGGATCCTGAAAGCGTAAGGCTCAAGTAGGACAGCTAGAAGGACCCAGAAATGCAGTTCTAATATAACACATCAAAATTAGACGCGTTGCTACCGAGGCCAGTCGAATGGGTGAGGTAACAAGTCAAAGCTGGTTTTCTGTAGGGGTTACAACTTACAACTTTGTGTACACTCAAATATTGATCTTTGACAGCAGTAGCTCTTATTATTACAGTTGATTATCTTATTCAAATTATTTAATCACATTTAGAACGCATAATAGAATCATATGATGGCCAACTACAGTTCATGTTAGAATCATATTACATCCAAAAGCATGGAGCGTCAGGCAACTAGCAAAATATTTATGTGCTAACATCAAGCAGCTTGCAAAAGATTTGTATTAATTATCTTCGAAAAGTGATTTATCACAATTCTTATCTTCCTTTTGATTCTACATTCTTTTGGTGTAGGACTATAATTGCATAAAAATTAACTAGCTTTAGTCAATTTTTATATTTCAAAGACCCAACATTTTTAAGGCCAGAAAAAAACATCAAAGCATCAGAATTTTTTATTTAAGGTAACCAACCATTAAAATTTTAAATTTAAGGAAATTTGATCTGCAAAGTGCAAAAAAAATATTAGGATGACATGGTAGCTATTATGTAGATTACTCTTGATTATGTTGACTTTTTTCTTGGCATTTGATAGATGTTATCTTTGGTTATATGGTTATTACCTGCAAAGGTAACCAATCCAAAAAGCAAACTTTTTTGGCCAGAAAGCCATGAAAGTTTCAAACGTTCTGATTTTAGGCAACAACTTCTCAAAATTTTCAGTTCAAGGTAATTTGACCCACTAACCGGCAGCTGATATGTCAATAACTTTTTCCCCAGCTTCTGAAAACCGGTTATCGTACGTAATTACCTTAAATCTACATGCAGAAACTTATAAAGGCGAGCCTATAATAAGTTGGTTACCCAAAGTAGAAGTCAGAAAAAATTGGTTACCTTCTTATTATGCAGTTAGCTCTTTTCTTATTGTCAATATTATCCTTATGCTGATCATTTGTTCAATATGTAGTAGTAATAATTTTCTTTATACACACTCAGATATGAGATTACGAAGCCTCCTACATCGCCATACGACAAAGTCTGCCGTCAGTATCACCGCCATCAATGGTCCCTTTCAATAACAGGTCCCCAGCGCTTCCACGCCAGAAAACACCTCAGCTCATACTACAGTGAAGCCAAGACCACTTTCACCTTACTTTATGTATGTTGAATTCTTTTTTATATCTCTAAATTCCCGAATTATGTCAAATGGGTTATTTTTAGTGAGTCGGGTTGGGTTAAACCGCGAACACATATTGTGGGTTTCCTATCTTTTAATAAATAGTTAATTTATGAAATATTGTTCCAAAACAATTAACTAATAAATAAACTAAATTATGAACTAAAAGTTTAGGAAAAAGTTACCTTTTAATCCCACTGGCTCTTTTTAGCTACATTTTTATATGACCCAATTTGATATTAAAGACAACTCAAATTGATCGATTTGTAAAGTAAGGGGGTCAAAATTCGATTAGAACTAATTATTTGTTTTCGTATTTGTCTTGTAGGTACGAAAGCTATAAGCCTCCAAGTTCTCGCGCTCCTTCCAAGTAGTCACTTTTTTCTTACACAAAATTGGATCAGGCATTTGAAGGTATTTCTATTCCTTTTAACTTTTTCTCTAGAACCTCAATTTGGAATCATTCACTCTATTTCGTCTCTTACAGAAAGTAAAAGAGAAATAGTATAGATGGAGAAATCTATGAAATATGGCAAATAACTTATGTTTCTCGGTATACACATTGCTACCGATTATTTATCTACGATTGATATAAAATTTCAGCTTTTAAAATGAAATGTAGGACCTGAAATCTTAAAGCTCGAGTTGGACAGCTAGAAAGACCTTGAAATGCATGTTTGATATAACACATCGAAATAAGATGGCATTGCTGCAATTTTTTAAGAAGAGTTAGATTTACATTTTGTTGCTTTAGGCAGAAAGTTGGGTGAGTCGAACGGGTGAGATAACAAGTCGAAGTTGGTTTTTCGTAGGGGTTAAATTAAATAAACTTCTGTTAGATTTTTACAAATGCTTAGTATGTCAAATATGTTTTTACAAAAATTCAAGTGTGAAAACTTGCTTGCTAATTGTTTTTTTGAAAAAAAAAACTGATATATTAAGTTGAGCGCTCATTAATTTTGTATATAAATCTAATTTGAGATTTATACTCTCATTTCACTCGACAAGTATACTTTTTTGTTTTCACTAATATATTCTTTTGAAAATTTAGACCATACACTCGAAGATATTGATTTTCGATGGGTTGTTTTATTAAAGCTGATTACGAGGAGTTTGTTATTGTTTAATTCTTATTGCATATAAAGTTACACTTTAAAGGTTCAGAGATGGAAAATGAGTAGCAGGGTCTGCAGGGACATCTTTCAAGAGATATGAACCTAGCAAAGCAATTAGTTCTAACTTGAGATATAATGGAAATGTGGTTTTAATTTGTGGACTTGAAATTTCCATTATGCCGAAAAGGAATATTCGGGAATGTAGAAGGAAGCAAATGATGAAGGAAAAGTATTTGAAAGTTTGTTGGGATTGTATTTTCTTTTGTAGCTGTAATATTTTCTTTTGTAGTTGTAAGAGTAAGGTACCCTAAGAGTAAGGTTTCAAGGGACGACACAAATAACATTTTCTTTTGTAGCTGTAATTATAGAGTAAAGGTGTAAAATGACATAATTGAACATACAAATAACAAACCCAGAATAAAGTGTTAAATTGGTAATTTTGTGAAACATACACCGTGTTCTTAAGGAAAAAAAGAAAAGAAAGAAAATGAATGAAAGAGAAAGCAAAGCAAGTCTATGTGGGTCTAATTCTGTTAATGCCTCTGGATGGGGAGGAGCAAGCATATATATGTCCTTAACAAACAGACGATCTAACCCAATTGTGTGGACCCTAACAAAAAAAGCATTAATAACCCACCCATGTTAACCACACAGATGTTCCAAAAAAAAAAAAAAAAAAAAAAAAAAAAAAAAAAAA